>JAOTRH010000013.1:381198-401976 GCA_034768845.1 Heliamphora exappendiculata | reverse complement strand
AATGTGTTATGAAAATATATTTATTATAATTTTTTAGATTAAACCTATTGTAAATTCATTTTACATCCATTTACTTTCACTATCCATGCTGAGGTTTTAAATATTAACCATTATGTATCACATCAAACTATTGCAATGAGACTTTGGACATCCAATAATTATATTTATCAACGTATTGAAATATATTTATCTAATATTAACCGATATATGACCATATTATCGATATCATTACTTATTCCAATACTACAATTTAAAATTCTGCATTTGCCCATTTGAGATGATTTTCATCTCTTGGAATGTTCAATCTCCTTGCGCTCCGAATTGGTTCTGCTTTTTTTTTTGGGGGGGGGGATAGAACCATTCTATGTGTGTGCATATATGTGTGGATATAGATACCATATAGATTTTATATGGATCCGTTTGGATTTTGATTCTCTATCAAATTGACTGAGGGGTAACTCCCCAAATTGCAGCAAACTGGAACTAGGCAAAATTATCAATCTCCAATAATGCCATTGGCTGGTGGTTGTGCCACGGCTGGGAATTTTAGAGTTTTGTGGCTACTATTACTATACTTCAACAGTTCCCTCCAATCGACCAACCATGATTGTGGCGCTTCACCTCTTAAAACTTCTTAAATAAGATTGTGGATTCATATATAACTGTGCGGAGTTAATTCCGCACTAGTAATGACGAAGCACAGGGTGACTATCAGGCCAGGATATTGGCAGAAAAACCCATTTAATGCTTAAGTTAGTATCTGGTGCGAGAAAAAGGAAGGGCAATAAGCAAAGAAATAGTCTTTAGCTAGCGAGAAACAGCGGGTACCTTTTTGGACTTTATTTATAATCAAAGGGGTAGAGTCCAAATAGGACTAGTGACAAAGAGGGATTGGCTCCCCTTTCCTCTTCTGGGTAGATTAGGGAGATCCCAAGACATCTTTGGCTTGGGTCTATCTAGATCCTCTTTCTTTATGCTCATCTCAACTGCCTCAGGTAAAAGGCTCGGTTCTCATCAAGATTGGAAGTCTATCTAGGCGGTTTGCCCAACCTTGACATGATCTCGACTTGGCTTGGCCAACATCTAGACTTCCGCCCAAGGTTAATTTAGCTCGGCCTATTCTGAGCCCAATTCAGAACTCCGGGTACGGTTCATTTTGGACTCAACCCTATTTCAATAATATTCTTATAATAAACATCTACCAAATATATTAACAGGGTTGCACAAAATAACAGATAAATGATGTCCTGTAAGGTTTATTCAATGTCGAGTAGGGGGAACATTTCAACTCTCCTACCAAACGGCTCCTCCATAAGAGAGAATATTTCCTGTCTACATACAACAGGAACAACAATATCCAAATCACTATTTTCGGGATAAGAACAATTTTTTATGCAACAAATTGAAAATCTTACTACAGTAATATTGTTCTTTAGCCACTGCTAAAAATGCAAACACGGGAACATAATATGAACTGTTCATCTTTTAAAGCTTACTGGGTAGATCACCTCCGCCACTGGGTAATGAACAATGTCACATTTTCATTTTTTTTTATCTTTTTTGCATGAGTAATGAAATCAGCAAGCATTACAATATGAAAATATGTTCAAAAACCAGACTCCCGGAGGGACGCAACGCACCATGATTATAATTTTCAAGATGTTTATGCTTCAAAAATTATTATCTAAATGATAGCTGACTAGCTGAATTGCAAAAGTTGTAATTTACAGATTTGGAACTTATAAAGCAACATACCAAAAGGAACCCTGAGGATAGCTCGGCTGGTAAAGGCCATAATCTTTAGTTGAAGGGATCAGTAGTTCGAGGCTTCTTAGGGCTACTGGAAGTTACCTGCAATGCTCCCAAGATCAGTTATTGACTGTCCAGATGCGGGGTAACAGGCCCAATTGGACTGGCCTGGATAGGAGACACCTAGGTTTTTAAAAAAAAAGGCATAACAAAGGTAGATTATCAAATTTACCACAAACTCGGCCTGACCCAAAGCGGTGCAGAATACACACAATGGCAGACATTTTCTATAAGATAAGGCTCCATCTTCCGATTGCCAAGGTCATAGATTCCCATGTCATAGCTACTTGGGGTATCATTTACTCCACAATAGTCATCAGTGAAATATATGCAGTTTTTTCTACACCCCAAGTCATCAGAAAGCAAAATGGAAAATGAATAATTGCTGCCCAAGAAGATAGACCAGTTGCCCAAACCATCCACTTTCTCCCACCCCTCCCTGCACATGTCCAACTTGTAAACGTCAAAACCCCCTGTTCTCAAATAAGGGGTATCCGCAACACAAGTGTCATAAAGACATCTTAGGACCATATGTATCTCCCCTCCCAACTCCACAAGATATTTAGCCACATAATCCACATCGTCATCTTCTTCTTCTTGTGCTGGTCGGAACACTATTGTCCTTATATGAGAACCAGTAAGATTATACACCACAACATCACGAAAGCAGTCAATGGCATAGAAATTACCATTCAAGTAAATGATGTCCTCGAGCCAATAATGACAACACTCGAATGGAGTCCAAGCCTTATCGCTTGGCCTTGTAAATGCTATCTTCCCATTATCTGAATATATAGCCACAACTACACAATTTGGGTCGGCAGGGCTTGAGGATGTAATAGCTTTGTATACAAAATGATCACGAAATTCTTTAGGGGTGCAAATAAGTTTTTTCAAATTTGGGCAATTATGTAATGGTGGGAGTGAAATTTGAACTTGTGACAAAGGATTTAGTAAGTGCATCTCGAGATCAGTGCCAACAGTGACCAACCAACCATGAGAAGAGCCCCAACACCTTCTTCCATGGGCCTCTGGCAAATCTAATCTGTATTTCTTATTGCTGAAAATACTATGGAATCCACGTATGTTACTAGTTTTCTCTTCTGTGAGCATCAACCATGGAGGCTCTGAGCACGAATAGTTGTCTTTCTCGAGAGTAATCAAGTGCCATGATTTACAAACCCCACCAAATCTCACATAATCTTCGATTAAATGCAGCCGTCCTACTATTAGCCTCAGAAGTTCATTTGGCAGTTTGGACCATTCCATCATCACCTGTAATTAAGAAACAGACTCATTAGAAATAGTAAGTTCTGATCAATTACCTAAAGTGCTCTCATAAAATGCAAATTTCCAGGCTACCTTTGTAAGCTATCAAAAATATAACACTTTATGATCCTAAAGTAATAAAGTGGAATTCCTCTCTTTAGTAGTGCAATTTCTCAGTTGCATCCCAATGATGGCCTTTAGCAATTTCTCAGTTGCATCCCAATGATGGCCTTTTAAAGGCATTTTAAAGGCCATCATTGGGATGCAACTGAGAAATTGCACTACTAAAGAGAGGAATTCCAATTAATTAAATAATAAAATAGAAACGACTCAACTATAACCCCAACAAAATAAACACCAAGTATTCAGCAGAACTACTTAAGCAACTACGATTATGGTATGGATTTCAAAAAACAGGACAACAATGAACCAGTGGCAGCCAAAGGTCCTGTCAAACAGTTCTAGTTTTATTGCAATCACTTCATATAATAAAAAATTAACAGCTTCATTCATTTAAAAATACAATTGGAAAAGGGTGCCACAACATTGTTCAACTTGATTTTTTGTTGAATTAGCTTCTAATTAATAAAGTCCATCCTATAGAGTACAAATGCACAAGTATTCTTACTATGTTAGCATTAATGAAAATATTACAAAACAAATTTTAAAAATGCAACTTAGTAGTTCAGTCAACGCTGCAGAATGAGCAAATCACATACAACAAAAAATTACTGCAATAAACTTTCAAAGCATCCCACTTAAAAATACCATTCACTAGAGCATAAGCAAGCCGTGTGTCAATGGCTTGTTTCACGAGAGGGGGCGGAGGGTCCTCACATCTGAAATCAATGACGTTCCTACTTGTTGGTTTTTCCCATCATCCAATCCTCGCGACTGCTTACTTGCTAAGGTATGAACTAGTGTTGGTAAATGAATGAACATGTGAATTCCCGCGGCAAACATTCTAGAGAGAGAGAGAGAGAGAGAGAATATGTAACTAACAAAACTACAAAGGAGAAACAAGCCTAGTATCATAGTTGTCACCCAAACTAGACTAGCCACAGGTACCTAGAAACCCTGAACAATCAAAAACACATAGGCGACGCCCGCCAACGAGGTCCTGAGATGGGTCATCACCAGGAATTTTAAATGTCCGCCTAGGTACTTGGATGCTGCCTAATTTTGAGTTAGCACGTCCCCTGTCGTACGAGTTGAACTAAGAGCGCACTTTGCATAGCTTCTTGTTAAAAAAGACTTGGCATTGTGGAGCAGTGAAATGGAAAAGCTGACTATAGATACACCCCATTTGCGCTTTAGCTTAGGTTTCTCAATTAGGAACTTGCTTTTTAGTTAGGACTTGTCCTATGTGGTTTGGTGAAGGGTCAACCGGCTCAAGAAACAAAAGTGGAAGCTGGCTTGGTGCCCTATTCAGATAAAGGTTTCATACCATCAAACATATTCAACTTTCTATCAAATAGATTTTTGCTCTATGTTTCTAAATGGGGACTGCATGGGCAAAATATGGCTCATCTTCAACAAATGAAAAAACGAGTGTAACTTAATAATCCTAAATACCCTTCATATTCCGCACTCAACAAAATTGGCCTTGAGAATTGGACCGAAGGAGTCACAAGATCAAAAGGAGCCTCAGTACTCCTTGGGTCAAGGAGATGCCCGAATGATATAGATAGAGTGAAAGCCTTCACTCTATCAATAACCCAGCTACACTACCACTACCTGTAAGACAGAAATAGGGCACTTCACTCACCTCAAAATGTAGCCAAAGAATCTTGAATCATCCTAGAAGAACTATTAATTCAAAGGTAGGGGTTTTAGAAAAACTATGATTATCCGTGAACATACCCCTTTCTCTAGAGCTTATTGATTGACTCCGCCGTGTACCTCTCTATCTGATGATCCCGATTTAACCACGATCTATTCACGTCACGCCCTCCAAAATAACTTATTGATTTAGAAGTTTCGTCAACAGTTTGCAGAGATTGTCCCCATGCTCCCATGGTCCATTTATAGAGGAATAAAAATGAAGGACTTGGGGGCTAGAGCACATATTTAGTCTTGTCTTGTTTTCAATGCTCTTGTTTTTGGCTGTCTCTGCCTTGTTTCTCGCCTTCGATCTCATCAAGTCAAGCTAAAAAACTTGATAGGCGTGTGTACTTACCCCAGTTCCCAAGCTCCCTCAACTCCATTTCCCAACAAATCCCGCAAATGAGAAACATTCTCTATGGGATAGTGGAGATGATTTCGGTGAGTCGACGCATGAGCTGAGGCTCCCATATTCTGCCGACCCTATGAAAAAGTCAAGTCGTAAAACTGTTCATAGGGAGTCAAAAGCAAGCAGAGTCAAAGATGAGTAAGGCTCTAATCCCATTGTTCCTATTAATTAGTGCTAGGAATCCTATAATCTCAAAGAGTCAAGCAAGGAAGCCTGAACTGCGTCACCTGGATTGCGCATTGTTTTGATACAAGAAACGAGACTAGGAATGTGGTACAACACGTCCTAAATTATGGTACAATAGGAGTAATCTTTTATAAATTATAATATTAGAATGTACTACTTTCAAGAGATAAACATCTGATAATATAAAGTGTTCCTTTTTAAAAAAACTATTTATGTGAAACACATTTTTTAAAGCATTATAACCAATTTTTTACACATTTTGTCTTGCCAAAGATTCAATATCTTTATATCTTAGTTTATTATTGTAAACTCTCCAATTTGACCAAGCTGTACTTTGGCTTATCCATGCGACTTCGATGATGAAAAATGTGAGAATTACTTCAAGGAAGATCTCAATCGATCATAAGGCCAAGAACTCGACTCAAAAATACAAAAACACCCTAGAAAAACCCTAGAAATTATCTTGAAAAAACCCACCAAAAGCAATGAGGCTGCGACCTTAATTCTTGGCGACCTCGGCATCCAAATTCCCTTTCTTTATGGTCATAACATCAATGTTGAGGCCACAACATCCAAAGTTTGATGCCGCAACATCCAAAGTTTGAGGTTGCAACATTCGAAGTTAAGACCGCAAACTCCACAACACCCAAAGTTTAAGGTCGCAACATCCAAAGTTTGAGGCCATAACATCTATAACTGATCTACAGTTTGAGGCCACAACATCCGAAGCTTGAGGCTACAAACTTCGCAGCATCCTCAACATGCTAAGTTTGAGACCGCAAGATTTGAAGTTTGAGGTTGCAAACTTCATCTTCTGACAGTGAAACATTCTATTCCTGTCACGTGGCAACATGGCAAAGGCCATCATCAGCGCACGGATTCTATAAATAAGGGCCTCCCCTTTTATTTTGGAGGAGAGAATATCAAGACGTCGATATTCTACCTGTTTTTCCACCCACCGGATACTCGAATACTGTGATACACTCTTTGAGCATCCATTCTCACATCCTAGATGCCCTTCGAAAGAGAGTTCGAGTCCTTGTGATCGAGAGGGAGATACCGGGAGTAACCGTTGAGCCAATATTATGGATTGAAGATTAGCTCAGATTGTGCTTCAGGTATCCTTAGGTCATCTCGACGTTTCTCTTCCCACTTCTATCTCCCTGTGGGAATGTCATGATTAAGTTTCTTTTTATTTGTTATTTTATTTCTTTTATTGTGATGGTATAATCGATTCTTAAAAATCATGCTTAGGTCATCATTTTGATTTCTTTTCCTACTAAAATAGCTTTTCAAAAGTCTCAAAATACTTTTGTACACGTAGCATGTTGCTTGCACACAAACCATTGTAGCTAGCGTTTAATGAGCATTATTGTTTGAATCTCACAACTACAACATTCAATGCTGCGACCTCAAACTTCGACACTGATATGTTTGCAACCGTAAACTCCATCTTCGCGATTGCAAACGTTGTTATTTTTCAGAATCTTAAATTCATGTTTTCTAGTGTTCTGCCTATCCTAGCATGTTTAGATTAGTTTAATTTCAGCATGTTTAGGATATCTAGTAACTTAATCGTTTTCATAATACGTTTTAGATCCTTTTTGTTTTAATCGACGTTTTAATGCAATATCATATGTGTTTTCAGTATTTGATTTTGTGTGTTCACTCTTTAATCTTTATATTTTGTATTTACATGTATTTGAAAAATCAAGGCCTCAAATAACGGGAATAAAAAGATGCTGCAAGAGGAAATTTAAACTTTGAACAAGCCAAAGAAATCGTACTTAAGTAAGAAGAAGTAG
This sequence comes from Heliamphora exappendiculata, assembly GCA_034768845.1. Classification (NCBI taxonomy): domain Eukaryota; kingdom Viridiplantae; phylum Streptophyta; class Magnoliopsida; order Ericales; family Sarraceniaceae; genus Heliamphora; species Heliamphora exappendiculata. Next base: position 394,674 of record JAOTRH010000013.1, on the reverse strand, counting down.
ATTGGTTTTCCTAACTCTCGGTCTGTGAGAGTTTCTAGGATTATTATGATTTTGTTTTTTGGTGGTTTACACTACTATCATGTTATTGGCCCTTGGAGATGTGTATTGAGCTCCTTTGTATATTTTTATTTTTTGTTAATATATATTTAATTACACAAAAAAAAAAATCAAAGACAAGAACCAATAGACTGGTGACTTACTTTTTCGTTTTTATTCAAAAACTAAGTAGCGACTATGTTTTTCCAAACATGTGGGTATCTAACGATTCTATTTGGTTTATCTCTCTTTAAAAGAACAAAAATTATAAAAGAACGGATATCTCAACCCACAATTATTTTGTGTTTTTCACTCTTGCAGAACATGTATTTGACCATGTTAAGAAAATAAATAGTAAAGGCATGGTGGACCACTTCAAATTGCTAAATTCATCATTATGTGATAAAGTTGTATTTGTGATATTCCATCACACATCTGTAGAACAAAAAAATGTTAGCTTAGTTTATAATAAATCAAGTGGACTACTACTGGTAGCACCTTGAATTTAACTTTTATAACATGTTAATTGTTATGCTATTCGTTTAAGTTACGAACCAGTAATCTACTTGGGGCGCTACAAATAGTAGTAAACTTAATCTTGTTCTCATAAAAGGCTTAATGGCAATTTGGTTAGAGTAGAGACTCTAAATAAAAGTAAAGATTTCGAGATAGTATATCATGTACATGAAAATGAGTTACTCTATGTCTACTAATAGATTATTATCCACAATACCATCCATAAGAAAGAAACTGGGCAACGCGAGGAGGACGTTGTATATTTGAGTAGGAAATATTTTGATATCACATTCTAATATTTGTTAGTCTAGTATATAAATCAAGTTGCTACTACTAGCAACTTCAACTTAAGCATTTGCATTTTGTTAGGATTTTCGTTGTTCAAGTTAGTGGGTCAATAGCGTACTTAGGGCAATTACATAACATGCTTCAAAACGTGCATTTCACAACATGAATCGCCAGGTGTTAGAGATTTTTTTGTAAGACAGTGTCTGACTTAACTTGGTTTTATTAGATTGGAACCCAAATACAAACTGAATTATGAAATAAATCTAAATCAAATCCAAAAATACAAGAGGGAAGATAAAACTATAGAGATTGTCTTTTCCAGTCCAAGACTGAAATTGTCATATTTTTCTTTTTGCTGCTTATATGATCTGGTATGTGTCTCGTCTCTCATCCGCACACCTACTCTGCCCTGCTCATATTTTTGTTATAGTTTTTCTCCGTTGCCCCTTGCATCTGTCGACTGTCGGTTTCTAGTTCACAAGAATATTTTAGTTTGTGAAAGGTGGTTTGCCTGTATAATTATTGAAAATAGCTTTTGCTCACTTTTATGGCATGAAAGCTCCTTAAAAAAATTGAGGAAGAGACTAGGACAGAAGAATCTAGAATCATAAATTTGTTCAGTGCTACAAATAGCTTCAAGAATGATACCAGGATTTGAACCATGATCATGAGTGTGGCTATGAAGGTTCTTACCACATGAACGATTCTTACACTCAAAATCCTAAATCTGCACTACTTGAAGAACATGCATGGATTATTCCGGTGTTAAAGAACACGGGGGCTTAACTATCCGAGGCTTCTTCGTTTGACTTCGATTTGTAACTTATTCACCACGATGAATTATGCGAGATTCGGTTTTGTAATTTTGGATCAAAATTAAACCAACCAATGGATAGGTCGATCAAAATATATTTCAACCAGTTACAGACACTATACACCATGGATTTGCAGGAGCATTACTTCCGAAACAATACCATAATTTTGAGAAACACTAATAAATTTTCTTCGAAAGGAACAGGAACGGACGGGAGATAGAATAACAAGCTGCGAAGTGGGCGGATTTCGGCTGTTAGTAGTCAATTTCTTGACAAAAAACCGCAATCCAACATGTATATAACACATCAGAAATCACAAATTTTGAATGAAATCATCATCCATTACCTGCTTCGACATCGGGAGAGGGCGTGACGAGAAACAAAGAGGACTGAACTCCGCCTGGAGCAGGTTGGGAGAAGAGAGAACTGACTCGGAAGAAAAAGACATAATTGTTTACTAGTGACTCGGCACGTATAAATATTAAGGGTCTGTTTGGGCTGTCCAAAAAGTTAGGTATTTAAAATGTTTAGGGCCCCATTTGGTAAAGTTTACAATTTTCTGTTATTTGTTTACGAAAAATAAAAAATATGTTTTTGTTTATATTTATAAAAAAATAAAAATAAAAATATATTTATTAACATAAATGTTTGAAAAGTGGTAGTTGGAGATTACGGATAAATCCAATCAAAATTTATTTACAAAACAAGTGAAAATATATTTTTTTTTGTTTATACAAATTTTATAAATTTTAAAAACTATTTATAATTTTTTGAAAACAAAAATAATTATCAAACATATTTTCGTTTACAATTTACGAAAAATTTAAAAACAAAAATAAAAAACAGAAAACATTACTTTAAAAAAAACAAGAATAAGAAAAGATTGGAGTATTTGGGATTATTTTTTACCTTAGTTTTTTTATTTTTTTGTTTTTTATTAAAATATTTAATATTTTTTTATTTTTTATTTTTAAGTTATATTGTTTAAAATACTGACACGATTTATTTTTTTGAGAAGAATTAATTTTTTTAATTAATAGTGTTATAATAATTTTATTTCATAAAAAATTAAAAGTGTTTAAAATGTGTATAAATTTTATTTATTAAATTAGAATAATTTTTTTGCATTGTGTTGAAAATCATACATGTGCCCGATTCTAATTTGTCAAGCTTAAAAAGTGAGTCTTTTAGAAAAAGTCAGCTATACATGGGCCATTTGGGTGATCTTACTTATTTGCTTATTGACTTATAAATTAAAAAATAAATTATATTGTTTAAATAATTAAATAAATTAAAAATAAAAAATTAAGCAAATAAGTAAATAAACTCGTTTATGTAGCTAAATAAGTAAATAAGTTGACTTATAAACAAATAAGTTTATTTGGATAGTTGGCTTATAAGCAAATAAGCAAATAAGCCATAATTTACCCAAATAAATTTACTTATTTAAAATTTGACTTATTTACTAATAAGCAGGGTCCACGCAAACGAGGCCCATGGTAAACCCAAATAGAGGCTACTAAAAATAAATCAAAAATAATTAAAAGAAATAAAGTAAAAAATTATATTTTAAGGTAATGGAGAGAAGTTTGGAAGGACATTTTAGTTAAATACAAAAGTTTGTACAATTAAAAAAAAAAGGAAGTTATTTGATAATTTAGTTTTTAAATTAATTTTTTTAAAATTAATTGTTTAAATAAAGAACTAATGTTTTTATTTTTTTTATTCAAAGTAAATAATTTTATTTTTTTATATTTAATATTAACAAGTATACATAGTTAAAAGTGATAATAAATAAGTTATAAATAAAGAGTTGTATTATATTGTAAAAATAGTAGGAGTTTAGATAAAATATTTTAAAATTTTATATTTTAATTTTATCAAAAAATTAAAAAGCCAAAATTGTGGATGAAGGCCTTAGTCTTAAAAGAAAGGGCTCATGGCACTTTTTGGGTCAAATTTTGAAAATTTTGCTTATTTTATTTTTTAAAAATTTTTATCTTTTAAATATTTTTTTTTACCTTTTCGAATCATCTCAACGTGATGAATCCAAAAAAAGTAAAATAATTTTGATCAACATATGCAAAAAGTCTACTAAAAACAAAAATAATTAATATAAAATTTAACTTATTAGCTTATTTTGACTTATTTTTACCTTTTAAAATTTTTTATATTTTAATCAAGAAAATTACTTCTCGGGCTTATGTCGATGAGATGAATCAAAAAATATAATAATTTGACTAAATGGTGAAAAAATTTCATTAAAAACAAAAATAAACAAAATCAAATAAGCAAATAAGCAATTATCCCAAACATGGCCGAGCTTTTTTATATTTTCATCAGCAAAGTAAAATACGAAATTAATTTAGAAAATTTGTAAAACAATTTAAAAGGATAAAATAGTGTAGGGACGCATAAAAATCATATTCCATCCAATTTATAAAAAGAAAAAAAAATTAACTTGGTGCAACAATGTAGTGCCTTAAAATATGATACTGGTTATTTGTTAGAAAATAAGTATTTATTTATAGGGTCCTCTATTAATTTAAATAGATTTTGTTTACACTTTGGTTTTGTTAGGCAATTCACTTTAACCGTGCTTTTTTATCTTTTTACTTAAAATTTAAAAAGTTAAAAAATCTTGTTTGGCATTCTAAAGAGTTTTAGTTTTTTAACTTTTTTGTTTTTTTTATATAAAATCACTTTATATATTTTTTAAAAGTATTATATCTTTTATTATACGCATTCATTTTTTACCGAAAATATATTTTTAAAATTTACTTATCAAAATTTATCAAATAAGATACATATTAAATATAAAATTTGTTAGAAAATAAGTTATTATTTAATTTTCATATATTTTTTTATGACAATTCAGGTTATATTATTCGTGTAAAACTCCTAATGTGATTAGAACTCTTGTGGTTGGATTAGTATAAGATTATGAAATTTTAATTGATTAAGGAATTCTAGATTCTGGAGGATTCTTATTTGAATTTTATTCAAGTTGGGAAACTAAAATACAACTGCACAAGCTAAGAGTACAAGCAGCCACTGCAGGATTTGCCACGACAGAATACAATTTGGCACATGACCGCTTGAGCGGTCCCAAATGCGTTTAAACGAACCTCAGGCAATTTTAATTCGATTGACACTCCAATTGCCTTATTTTGAGGCTTATAAAGGGCCATAGACCAGCCATGAAAATAAACTTCTACAATTCAATAATCAGATATTCTAAAACAGATCAGAAGTTCTTTTGAGTTTCAAAAATTCTAAGATTATTCGTATTCAACTTAGAAGGTGTTCTAAGTTTATCGATGGAGAATTCTGCTTATGTGAAAGTATTGATAATTCAATATGTGTGAAGTTTCGAGAATTCGTTACTGAGGTGATCAAGTGGGAACGGTGCACGTGGATTCAGCAAGAAAAGCTTAAGACATTTGAATTGAAGATTCAATCAAAGTCTGTAAGTAGGTATCTTATAACTGTTCAATTGATTAGTGCTTGATTTATCTAGACTTGGTAGTCTCGTGATTTTTTACCTAAGTTGGGTTTTCCACGTAAAAAATCTCGTGTGTTGAGTTTGGATATTTGATTCTTTACTTCTCGTATTCCACGACATATATTGATTAAAAATATAAAAAAAATATATATATTTTAATTAGTTTGATTAAAAAATACAAAATAATTTTTTCAAAATTATCTAAAAATAAATTTCAAAAAATTTATAATAATTTCAAACCAAGTTTTTTGTCTTATGGCTTAAAGGTACTTTAAACTAATTTTTTACTTACTATTTTTTAGTTTAAAGTCACTTGTACAGTTTACTCAAATGAATTTTTTGCTTAGTTGACTTAAAACGACTCTTAGTAAAAAGTCTAAATTAAAACCAATTTGCCAAACGAGGCCTTTGTGTGAAGTATTAGACTGGTATGCTTAATAGACTGAATTCCTTCTAATTAGTTTTTTAATACTAGTTTAAATCACTTAAGTCTTTAACTAACTCTTAAAATGTATGTTAAAAAATTACAAAAAAAAATTTAAATAGCAAATCTCCTACTTTAATTCTAACAGTATTTGTATTTTACACCTTGGGTCCTTAAAATTCAAGACCATGAGATCCGAAAAGTGAAAGTCCGAAGCATAAGAACCAAAGTACCAAAAAAACAATGAGTAAGGATTTCAATAGTGAAAAAAAAATCAGAGTTTTAACAAAATTTGACTAAATAAAAGAACAAAACACAAAACAGGGAATAATAATTAGGTACTCTCCAAGTACTATGTGATAAATTTATGTGATATTTTTATTTAATATAGTGATAATAAATTTTACAGTACGATACATAATAATTTATTTTTATTGGATGGCAAAGAATTTTTCATATGCTGTAAGTAGTGATTATTTATTTATTGTAAATCTCAGGTATTATTACTTATATAATACTCTAAAAATTAATTAATAATTTGCCCAAAATAAGGAGATAGCACAAGGAAGATTCAGCTGCTTCAATAAATAGGGTGATTAGTGAACTCTCTCTCTCTCAAAAGCTCGTACTTAGGACTTAGTTTGCTTGTGTAATAGGTGTCACTTGTTTAAATTCTTGGCATCTTTGAAAAATTAATTTTTTTAATAAAAAACCAACTTTCAAACTAAAGTGTTTGGTTTTTCTAAAAAACAAACTTTTTATTGTTTTTTTTTAAAAGCACATTCACATCTCAAACACTCTTAATTTTTTAAATTGAATTAACTAAAATATCCTTAAATAAAAAATTAACTATACTCCTAAAAATAAAAAAATCATGTCATTACCCCAAACACTATAACTTATAAATATAAAGTAAGAATATATTATATTAGACATCTCAACAATAAATAAATAAATAAAAAGTCATTCTCTAAATAAATTATCTAAAATAATTGTTCCTTAAAAAAAAACTAAAGAGGTAAATTTCTTGGGCATTCCATAAAGGGCTAAGACTTAGGTGTATAATTACAAGGTAGTCTGGTCTCAAATTTCAAACCAAGCACGAAAGGTGGGGTGGCCAACCAAGCATGAAAAATGGAGTGTTGGTTTGATTTTGTTGTGTTTTACCCAATAGGGAAGCTATCTATCTAGTTCAAGTCCTTTACTACAATGTTTTAAAACTCAGATTGGATTGATCACTTCATCTGATTAAATTGATGACTGACCCAGTCAACGATCCGATTAAATTCAATAAACTGGCTAAGTATAAAAATCGATATTTTTAATAAAAATTGTCTAAATCCGTGGTTGAACCGGTGACCCAGTCAAATCGGTACCGGTTCAAGAAAACCAGTAAAATTTTCATCGATCCTAATATTTTTCTATTGTTTAAGTGTTCAACTTTAAATTTTATTTTTTTAATTTCTTTTAATTTAAATAAATTTTTCAAAGGATTCTACTTCCAACTTCTTCCCCTCGCCCCCCTCCCCAAAACTCAGATTGGATCGATCAGTTCAGCTGATTAAATCGGTGACTGACCCAGTCAACGATTCGGTTAAACTCAATAAACTGGCTAAGTATAAAAATTAATATTTTTAATAAAAATTGTCTAAATTCGTGGTTGAACCGGTGACCCAGTCAAATCGGTACCGATTCAAGAAAACCAGTAGAATTTTCACCGATCCTAATATTTTCCTACTGTTTAAGTGTTCAACTTTAAATTTTAATTTTTTAATTTCTTTTAATTTAAATAAAATTTTCAAAGGATTCTACTTCCAACTTTTTCCCCTCGCCCCCCACCCCCAAAACTTTTTACTTTTCAGTATTTTAACTGTTCCTGTGCTTTCGACGGCGCTTCGTTTTTTTGTTTCATTTTGTTGATTTTAGCTGTTTCACACTGTTGCATCATCTATTGCTTAATTTGCTTGCTTCAACTTTTTGCGTTTATTTTTTTCGTTCGCTTTTTGCTCATATTATTTTTTATTTTTTTATTTTTTAAAACTTTTTTTAATGTTGTGTTGTTATGTGTTTGTTACATAACAGTTTTGCCTTTTATTGTTATTTTTTTTTCTTTTTCTTTTGCTTTTATTTTAATTTTTTTGTTGAAAATTTTAATTGTTTAATTAAAATTATGCTTAGATCATGAAATGTTCTTATTTTTTTATTTAAATTGTGAGTTAGATGTTATTTTTATTTAATATTTATAAATTTAAAAATTATTAATGATGTAATTATGATGTACATCTCGGTTCGATTCTGGTTGAACCGGTGACCCGTCCGTTCATTCTCTTTTTCGGTTTGCTCAACGGTCCAATTTTTAAAACATTGCCTTACTAATATAAGGAAGGTACAAACAACTATTGCCAATGTACCAACTTTCTAAAGCATAAAAGCCTAACAATCAAATGTAATTGGGTATTTACATGTGTTGAAGACTTGGTCTTGAGCGTTCAATGGATTAAAAGAGGTGTTGAAACCTTATAGTTTGTGCAAGAGAAGTAACAAAAAGGTATAATTAAGTAACCAACTTTCTCTCAACAAGAAATTAACTATCATTCACAAAATTTGAATTTCAAAGGGTGGGGTCACACTTGGTTGGTTTCCAACCAGTTTTGTCCAAAGGGTGAACAGTATGGAGTCCTTTTCAATTGATACAACTTAATTACTTGGGTCATAAATCAAGTCCATTAATTATTAAGATGGTGTTTAGCCTTATCAAAATTAATAGCTTATCAATTGTAATTGAAAATTAATAATTATAACTTATACTAAAAACAATAAGTAGTTAAAAAAATTGCAACCTTGTAACTAAAATTAGTTATTTAAAAATAATAATAATTATAACTTATAACAAAAATTATAAGTGTTTAAAAAAAATTATAACTTATTATTAAAATTAATAATAAATTTCAACTTCAATACCCGTGTCTATGATAGAAAGTTAAAACATTAATACCGTAAGATATAAAGGCTTTGGCAATTTATGTTTTATATTAGGGATGGAATGGTAAAATCTTTATTAGTTGAGGTCTTGAAGCCTATTTTATGCATAATATTATTTAGGGGCTTGCATAGTTGGTTGTGGGATAATTGGCTTTGATGGATTGAAACTTTGACTCTAAAATTTTTTCACTTGATCCTGTACAAGCGGCTCTTGAAAATCTAATTGCTTATTTGGTCATTTTGTATGTCTTTTTATTTTTTTGTAGCATCACGACAATTACCACAGTCATCACGTACCATTGAATTCTACAATCGATGTAATTGTCACAATCGCCACTACCACTACATATCAATCTACTACAATCGTTGTTGCTATTGTTGTCAGCACCGACAAGACTACCACTGCTATAGTCATTGTCACCCTTACTAGCACCGTCGCCGCTAACGTTGCCAATCCACTGCTCTCACTTGTATCATTACCATCAATACTAACACTAACACAACTATTAACACAATTGTTCACACAATTGTAGTAGTTAGATAAAATTTTTACATTTCATTCTATTCTATTACACTAACATACTAACACACAAAAATAAAAAAATTATTCTATTCTTAAGTCATATAATGTTAGAAACCAATCGATAGAATGAGATTGAACATTTTATTTTGGTTCATTTTTTATTTCATTCACAACTTTATTTTACTTAAACGTTATTTCACTCATGCGTAGCAAATTTAGCATTAATTTTTTGAATGATCGATTCGTTGATTTTTTCATCACGCAACTTTTCTTAATTATCAAGGTGTGTTTGGATAGTCCGAATTTAGGAATTAGGATTATAGAGTGATTTTTTTTTTGGGTGACTTATCCTTGACTATTCACTTTATTTGACGTGACATTTAGGCATAATTTGGGATAAATTGCAGGAATTTGGCCTAATTTTTACTTTTCATACATTGGTAATGGTTGTATAAGTTGTTGTTAAAATTAGTAATTTATAATTATAATTTATAATAAAAGTTGTGAGTGTTTAATAAAATTTATAATTTATAAATAAAATAAATAAAAAAATAATTATAATCTATAATAAAAGTTATAAGTATTTAAAATAAATTATAATTTATAATTAAAATTAACAATAATAAATTAAAAATTACAACAAAAAATTGTGCCAAACACCCTGAATAAACATAATTTCCCGGTTTGTTTTGATAAGAAATGAAAAAGTAATTTTTATCACAAGTTTAAAAAGTTTATTAAAGATTAAAATAAATATAAAAAGATTTTGTTTTTGTATTTTAATTTTTTTAAGTATGATTGATTTTCTTATTTATTAATTCTTCTTGACGAGAGCATTAGGGAAAAAAATAATGAACCGATAAAGAAACTAAATTCAAAATATAATAAGAGGCTTTTGTATTCTTCTTTTCACGTTGTAATGACTCAAAATTTGAGACATGACAAAGAGGCTTTGTATGCTGAAATACATTTAAGGGGATGGACCACAATATAGCAAAGAGAAAAACAAATAAAATAAAGAAAATAAAGGATGAAGCTGACGGATATTGAATATGACATGAATCCGTTTGTCTACTCCAGTTTTTTATTTTTTGTTTTTTTAATTAAAAATGGAAAAAATTAAATAAATATATGGTTTGTTTGTCAAAAAAAAAATTAAGAAATTAAAAAGTTAAAAAATTAAATTAAAATATCAACTCTTAAAATATTAAATTCAAATTCTACTTACTTTTAAAATACAATAACACCTCACGTTCATAACTTATTTACTACCACTACCAACTGCATATAATTATCAATATCAAAAATATAAAAAATGACAAAATTGTCCAATTTAAACAAATTTTGGAAATTAAGCCTCCGATTTAATTATTTTTTATTTGGCAAACTTGTGACATTATTTTATATCTAATTCTTCGATATTTGACATTTGGTTTTTTAGAGGTATGTGTATATTTTGCAGCGTAGCAAGAAATGGAGCCAAAACATTAAGAAAACTACAAAATACTCACAATCGCTTGATAGACCGATCGAGCGGTCCATCGAGCGGTCATGAGCTGCTCTCGATTTCTGCAACCTGTTTATACTCTATATATGCACCGAAGTTAAAACAAGAAAAATATAATGCAAGCGGGTTAATACTGATCGAGCGGTCAAATGACCGATCGAGCAGCCCGTCGCGAGACAACTTTATTGTTTGTTGCTGACGGCTAGGGTTTTGACGGACTTCGTATATAAAGGCTATTAGGGTATTATGTGTGTGTTGCTTCTTTATGTTATAACTCATATAGTCACAGAGGTGCCTCTTAGTAATTAAAAAGTTCATAATCTAGTCAACAATTACTTAATGATCATTTAACTTCTGTACAGTTAAAAATGTTATTTAGCTAATCAAATCTTCAACATTCTATTCGAGTTCATGGAGTCTCTTGATTGAATTTTCAAGGGTTTGAAATCTAGTGGTCGATTTCGTCAGCGGTTGAACTTCAGTGGTGAATTCTAGCGACAGTTAAATACGAAATTGATGTACGTAGATTCAATAAGAGTAGGTTTACCTTCGTAAGTTGTGGATTCTCAAGGGTTTGAAATTTGGTTATTTGTAAAATTCTCTTGTAACTAACATTTATTATAATGCTTGATCTTTTTTAACCTAATTTGACTTTGTGATTTTTACTCAATTTGAAAATTTTCACGTAAAAATCGTACTATCTCATTTGTGATTGTTTTATTTATTAGTTGTGTGTTTGTTTTCATTTGTTTTACGACGTTTAACTTCTTAGAAAACTCATGTGGTCATTTTATTTATTACTAGTGCGTTTGTTTTTATTGGTTTTGTGGCGTTTGACTTCTTAGAAAAATCGATTAGTACAAATCAAGCAAGTCAATTTACAAAATGAGTTTTCAAATAAAAAGTAAAAAATTAACTTTTTACCTAAATAATTTACTTCAAAAGAATTAGCTTAAAAGTTAATTTATTAGACAACTTACTTTAAACAAAATTTAATTTTTTGATTAAAAATACAAAATTGTAAGAAAAGTAACTTTTAAGTTAGTTGTCAATTGGACCCTAAGATTAAGTTTGATACTTCCATTAAAATTGTATTTTTAAAAATAATTATTAAATTTCAAGTCTAACGCTTTTCTAGATTGAAAAAGTTCCTCCTTTTTTGGCAGTTTTGGTGGCCGTGGGCGGTGAGTTATTTTTTGTCTTTATTAGCCTCAATTGAAAAAAAATGGAGAAGAAAAAAAAATATTGTTATCTATATTGGCAGTAGAGGTGCTAAGAGATCCAAAAAAAAAAAAAAAATCCCATAAACCAATCTAATATGATTTTTATGAGTTGAGTTGGTTTAATTTTGTCAAGTAATTAGTTGGACCGGTTAGTCTTGGATCTTAAAAATATTAAATCGATATAATCTATTAGGTTCTTGGTTCAAAATTTTTTTAAACCAATCAAGTCCAAGACTCGAAAATAGTTATATAAATCATATAAAACTATTATTAATATTACTTGTACCATTAGTGATAGTTAAAAATGTGTTAACTAAAAATAAAAAGAGTAAAATTTAAACTGCTTAAATTGATATTTTATACGAAAAAAATTAAATCGCTCATAGAATAAGGTATATATTATTACTTTAGAATATTTTATTAAAAAAAATGTTTAATTAAATTCAATAGCGGTTCCAACTCGAACAAATTTGATTTCTATTCTTGTTGACTTTGTTTGGTTTTAAAGCATAAATAATTTAATTTTAGGTTTAATATTTTAAAATGAACCTTAATCGAGTCAATTTTAGTTTAAATTTTAAACCGATCCAAATTGTTTCATGCCCACCCCTGATTGGCATACACCCGAGAGGGGCAGAGGGAGTTCGTGGCCCTCGAAAATTCTGAAATTTGACTTTAATTCCTATATTTTTAAGGTACTTACAATACAAATGGTACTTTGGCCCTATCCAAAATCTTCTTTTTATGGAAATCTTATCATTTATAGAATATTTGTGACAATAACACTAGCACTCAACCCACTGATAAAATTAACATCTTTTTTATAATAGCATGTATCATATCACAATATATGTAATTTAAATATTAGTTTATAACTATTTTAACATTGATCTTCTATTAATTGGTTTATACGACGCCTAATTAACATTTTCATATTATAAATCAGTATTTATAATAGTTGATGCATTAAGCATTTATTGAGCCTAGTGAGTTCCGCTATTTAATTCTAATTTTTTAAATTATACATTATATTTTTATATGAATACTTTGATCAATTATACTGATAAAAAATATATTATCTCGGAGTTAGCCCCGGTTTAGTTTCTCAAAAAAAGTTAGAATTTTTTTTTTTTGTAAAAAAGTCAACTTTTAAACATATTGTTTGGTTTTCTAAAAAAGCCAACTATTTTTTTTCTCTTAATTTAAGAAAAAATATATACACATCTCAAGCATTCTATCTTTTTTTGAATTAAAATTATTAAAATTATCTAAATTAAAAAAATCAATTCTCCTCACGAAAACAAAAAAAAACGTGCTAATATTCTAAATATTACAATTTAAAAATAAAAAGTAAGAGTATATTATACATTTTAATAAAAAACCAAAAAATAGAAAAGCTATTATAAAAAATTATTTTAAACACTCTAATTTTTTTTTTTTAAAGTTAACATCTTAATAGCCAAATTTTTTAGAGCCAAATTCAATTGTAATTGCCCAGCTATTGAAATCTAGATTTCCATGGCCAATGAAATTCACAGATTCCAACAATCCCCCCCATGAATGAAATTGGCGAGAGTACACACCCTGATTACAAAGCCGACTGCAAGAGAGATAGACACCTGAAAGTCCCTGCATAGGATAGGTAGCGGTTAGCCTT
>JAOTRH010000013.1:353197-381098 GCA_034768845.1 Heliamphora exappendiculata | reverse complement strand
GTGGGGTGGAAACGGCGGTTTTGGGTGGGGGTTGCAAACGGTGGTTTTAAGGGCGGTTTTGGGGTGGGCAATGGTTTTGAGGCCGGTTTTGCGATAAAACGGTAATTTTTCGTTAAATTAAACGAAAATTTTAACGGTTGGGGTCTCTTTGATGTTAAAATCAAACATGAAGGGGTGTTACTGCAATTTTTGAAACCACATTGGGAGTTTCTATTTTTGTCAGAAACCTCAGGGAGGTAAGTGTAATTTACCCTAGATATTTTTGTTTGTTGCGCATAGTACCCGGTTAGGCTCAGGTGAGTGATTTTGCATGCTGTGTATTTTTATTGAAAATACCTTTTTTCCCAAAAATTATTTGAGAAATTTATGTATGATATATATTCTTCGAAAATAAATGTTTAATAACTATTAGAGTATTTCATATTTTTTATAACTGTTTTTTATACTCGTGGTGATATGTTATCGATAACACGCAAGGATATATACTCAAGGTTAAATACGCATAGATATTCTAAGGTTAAATACACATGGATATACCCAAGGTTACTCAAGGTTAAATACTCATGAATATACTCATGGTTAAATATGCATGATTAAAAGTCCACGGATATGATCACCATTGAGAACAATGTGATTTTTGAGATAAATTATGATATGCTTTAACATATGAATTTTTCCTATGCTATTTGAAAAGTGGATTGAAAATTTGTGACAAAAATATTTTAGCAAATTGTTGTGGTATTCCTTATTTTGAAATTATGGTTTTGGTTATTAATTTAATTCCGTCTCTTGATTTAAAATTGTATATTAATATATGTGTTTTAATCATTCACACAGCTGTGAGCTTATGAAATCCATTAACATTTTTCAGGTGGATACGTTGAAGAGTAGACGACTTTTGTGTTGCCGGGAACGCCTTCGCATATGATCTCCATTAGGGTTTTGAGTCGATATAGTTTTCATTTAAATAATAAGTGGATTTTTAGCTTATGATATTATAATTTTATAATATTATTAAAATATTGGACTATTATATTTGTGTTGAAAAGTTTGAAATTAATTCAATAAAGGTTTATTTTATGGACTATCCTCGTGTTGTGTTGTTATTACTTTTGGTAGACTTACGTGTTCCATAGATAATAATTTGTGGTTCACGGTCGGTCCCAAAACAGGGTATGACATGAAAAAGGGTAAATCTTTCATCATATACAAGTGTTTGATCTTTATGATGAATATAGTTCCAGACTTGAATTAAAGATCCCACAACAACTATTGTACGAAGATACAAATAAAATAATACTACACTCCATTCACGTGTTCAATTTGAGAGGGTTATAGACAACGAGCTGTTAGTTGCTTTCTCAACTAAAAACTTCATTTAAATGTTACGAATAAATTTGACTGAAGTGTCAGGAATCAAACAAATTGCAGTGGCATTAAGAACAAGAAAGCTCACCTCCATATGGAAATTTTGTTAGTAGCTCCGTTTCAGCAGCTCTCTGCATCAGACATGATCAGGCACAAACATAATCATAAGAAAGCATAAATGAAGAAGGTAACTACTAACCATCAAAAGGACAAAAAAGTCTGCCTCAAACAATTTATGGAGAAGCATAATCACATTTTTGAGTGTTTGTGTACAAATAATGCAAATGATCAAAGCAGGCACAGATCAAATAAGTCACAACATCACTATCTCACCATAAAATATCGAGGTTGGTAGTAACATGCACTTATTTTTCAGTTTCATGATACCTCAAGGTTATGCAATGCCTGCATTTTGCAAACTTGAGAAGAGGACTAAACACAACCCCACTAGTGTCAGTGATGATATCAAATAGATTACAAGACCGCTCCTAAGAAGAAGAGATACTAGCACTATTGATCAGTCAGTGGAACATATATAAATATACATAAAGAGAGTTTTACATTGTCACGTGATCCTAAAAATACAAGCTATATTTCCTATAAGACTTGAGCCATTTAACATATGGCTCTAATGCTCAAGAATTTTCCCAGACAATATTTATTTCTTATCAAGTAAAACAAGTTCGAGGCTCAACTCCATGATACTCAATAGATGATGATGTTATCATCTGCAGTCTCAAAACTGCTTCATCATCAACATGACATGTCACCATTGTGGATATCTAGGTGCTAGAGAGTAATTTGTTCTTTCTCATGTACTTGTACTTACATTGAGTACAGGTACTTTGTGTAATCAGTGTAATTTTATTTTAATATAAATACATATTAAGACGTAGGATTCTATTATGTAACCCCAAATGGGCCAAATCTACTCCACTCTTCTTCTTCTTCTTCTTCTTCTTCTTCTTCTCCTCCATTCTCTTTATCTTCTTTGTCGTGTATGCAACTCTAACTCCTTAGTTTACAACTCAACTTAATACCAAGCAATCCGATCCTAACCCTAGAAGGCGTGAGGCTAGTCTCCTCTTGATATGTATAGTGTTATTTTTGGGAATTTTTCTAAGCAATCTGATTTATGTGGCCTTTGTTAGCTTGGGTAATTCTTTCTTCTTCACTATAAAGGGTAATTCTTTCTTCTTCACTATAAACCGCCAGCATTTAAAGATGATGATTTTCTAAAATCAATTACATCAAGAAGGTTAGATGGTCAAAATTATTTGGCATAGACACATGTTGAGAAAGTTTTTCTCATGGAAAACGTCGATTAAAATTTATAAAAAATTCTCCACCTTCCCTAGGAATGCCAAATTTGTTGCCGGGGATCAAAAGGATTCTATGGTAATGGAATAGTTTATGGCATAGTTTAGAAACACGTGTTTCTACTGTAGTTGAGTTCTGTAATACCTCTAAGAAGACTTGGAATTCTCTTTGCTGAGTTTTTTTCACAATAGAGTAAGGTCTCTAGAACATATAAGTTTTATGATAAGATCTTCACTACTAACCAGTCTGTGAAGTGAAGTCATTGCTTGAATACTACACCATTCTTAAGAATTTATTGGACCAATTATTACAACATCAGCCATTAATTATTGACTTGGAGCAACACAAATGCCATTGTAAAGATTTTAGCATTGCGTCTTTTCTCTCCAATTTAGATTCTAATATGTGTGGCTTTAAGAGTCAGTTCTAACTAGTGAGACTCTACCCACTGTTGCCAATGCCTACTCACGATGGCTAGGTTCATCCTTGGGACAGAGCTCTACAGTGTGTAGTTTTTCTCCCACTTTTTGGACTCTTATGGATTGGTTTCTAGTGGTGGCATCTGTACTTCTCGGGGTGGTTTTCATGGGGGCCGCGAGGACCGTGGGTTTTGTGGCAATGGTAGTCCTTATGAAGGTAGCCGGGCTTGGTGGCTAAGGTGACATAAAGTGTGATCATTATGGTACTACTAACTATGTTAAACCATTTTATTATGTGGAATATGGCCAGTCAAATTATGTACATCAGATAACTGATATTTTTAGACAATCATAGTCACAACCCACTTCTACTCCATCAGTACATGCATCTATTCATTTTTTGATTCTTACGAACTCTTACTACTCAGCTAAGTAAGCTTGTTCATATGTTATGCACTACTTTACTTCCTTCCACTACAACTTTAACTAATTCTGATAATTTTTGCGTATGTGGCAATTTGATTCCCTCTTGGATCATTGATTCTAGAGCTAACTCTCATATGTTTGGTGAATATTCTCTTTATTCTGACTTAACTCTTATTAAATATAATATTATATAGCACATATAATGTTGTTTGTTCTTAGTAAATTTGTTCTGCGTACTAATTCCTTATTCTTATCTTATAGTCTTTATGTTCTTGATTTCATTTCTATCAGTGAATTGACTAAGAGGTTAAATTGTTCTACAACCTTTTATCTTACTTGTGTTTTTCAGGAGCTCATTATTAAGAAGAAAATTGGCTAATGGCATAAGAAGGATTATCTATATTATCTGGATACTAATAGCTTGGTTTTCTTCTATCTTGTCCGTCTTGATTGTTACTATAACTACTCTAGTGGTTTGTTTATTTGAGGTACCCATTTTTAGCATAACTCGAGCTAGTTGTTGCCTCAAGTTATATGCCCCTTATAGAGTGTTAAGCTTATCGGCTAAGAAAGTATCATCGTATTTCTTTCCTAACAGTAGTCATAGTCATTAGTTTAATTTGAGTCATTTGATTTAGTTCGCATGGATATTTGGGGACCTCCTACTTCCCGTGTGAATTGTTTCTTTTAGTTTGTTATCTTTGTAGATGACTACTCTCGCATGATTGTTTTTATTTTTTTTTTTAAAAACATCTAAGTTAAGATATGTTATTTCTAAATTTATAATGAGATTGTTACTCAATTGGTAAGCATATTAAGGTTTTTTGTTCTATAATGCTCTCAAGCATAGTTGTCAAATCGTATATTGAAATCATAGTTTTATGAATCATGAATCCAATCCTATATTATATGAACTCTTCTAAATATATAAACTACTCGTATCGGATACTCGATACTCGTATAAGGATATAGAATATGTGTCCGATATTTTTAATTATTCACTCACCTTGAAAAAATATTTAGTAATTTGAGTTTAATATAAAACTACATATAATCTCTCATTTTATGCTTAAAATGCTCCATGGAACTTTGTTAATACTATTTATCTCGGTAAATAAAAAATATATATTAAGAAATATGAATATTTACAGCGTCCTAGTGTCCTTGATCTTAAAATAAATTAGATGAATCCGACACTTAAGTCACATACCTGCACCCGACACTCAAACCTGAGTCCATGTAACACAAGTCAAATCGAATCGAGCATCTTAAAGTTTGCCATAAACTATAAAAATGATGCTGCAATTATAAATAGAAAAGACAGTTCTTTTCTATTCTCTCAAACCTGTGCAAGGGTACCCACTAGGCTCCCGTTATTTAGTAGCATGCGGGTAACAATGAACCTACTAATTTGGCTCAAAAACATAGCAAGCTGCTTATTCATTATATATTACTCTAATTTCCATGCTCACTCAATGTGGGGTGGACGTTCCAAAAACTTTTGGAGCACTCGCTGAATGACAATAATTTGTCCATTGAACAGCCTATGCAAGCTTCTTTTTGTCATTCCACTGTAAACCAGTCTCATTCAGCTTTCCAAATAAACTATTTCATCATTATTTGGCATCCACAGTGCACGCTATCCTGTGGAGGGCTCATAGGCAGTGCTTGAATTTGAAATGTGTGTTTGAGTGAAAAACCAAACAAAGATAATAACTGAAGAGTAATGAAGGTCGTACCCACAAGTCCATCAACAAGAAGATGGATGCAGATATGTATATAACAAAAATTGGAAGCAATTTTGTGCCTGTGAATCAATTCATCTTCTTTAGAAACATATAAAACCTGAATAAGTTCCGATATTTAATGTATGCGAAGAATAGACATGAAATTGTCAGTAAGAATTATAAAGTTGATAAATATTCTACTCAAGAAAGCATTTCCCCAACTACTTGGGTCCAGCTACATGAATCATGTTTCACCATTCCGCTTGACCACAATGTTGAGAAACTAAATGACTACAATTTTTCACTTGAAACAAGACGTAACCATAACCTATAGCCCAAACCTTGCATCCCGAATTAAAGTTTTGAATACTATTCACCACTGGTTTCATTAAGGTATGATGATTCAATTCTCTTAAGTTTTTGAAAGACCAACGTATTTGGTTCTAAAAATCTGCACTTATAAATGGACAACACAAAGATGGTTAATTCAATCAGCATCACCTGTCTCCGACTTCTGTTCAGGAGGAGTGTTGACTTAATGGCTCATATAATTTAGATTATTTGCCTGTTGGACTGATTTAGCTAGTAATTTTTCCCCAACAATGCTGACAAATCCATTTATAAATTAATAAAGTTCAAGTTTCAGCTGAAGGGAGGCATCAAATCCATCAGTTGTGGACAAGTCAGATGCCCAATTCAAACAATTAAGAAGACTTGAGGAACATACACGGGAGACTGAAGTAACTCGAAGAGCCATCAGAGAATAATTTTATCATCTTCTGGCATCTAGAACCATAGAGGTTAAATGTGTTTTTTTTTTTGGTTCTTTCATTGTAGTTAAATAATCAGTTAACAGTCCAGAAGGCCAGATTTCTAGGAATAAGTGTTCTAACTGCCAAAATGAGAGTATAAGAAAGATTGTTTCATCTTTCTTCTACTCTCATTCATTCGAACTTACACCATACCTCTTATATTTCTTGAGAACTTGCATCATACTTCTTAGTTAACTGATCCTTAAGATTGTATTAGAAACCCAAACCTAGTAAGTTTACAATAGTTTCTGCGGTAGCTGTCGTAATACTATAAGTGCATTAGCTGATATTTACATTTGTAACTTCTAATACATATAAGAAAGGCAAATCTAGAGGAGCAGACTTCTACTGGACTTGCATTTTACAGTCCCTTCCTTGAGATGCCTAAGCATTCTTCATGTTTTATAGCAACGCTGTTGCTTATCTTCCAAGTCAGCTCTTTTGGGTGCATCAGGAAATAAACAGAAACAATCCTATTTCCATATAGACGTCACTTCAACATCATGGCTTCATTTCATTCTAAATGCATTTAAATCACCCTTCAGAATCAATAAGTAATTTCAAACCGTGACATGAGCAACAAAAAATGAGCTGTTGATAGTACCTTCCCCTCGTAATATCCTTGTAGCAAGTAATTCACAAAACCAAAGTCAGCAGCAGAGATATAGACAAATCTTTTCACACCTACAAACATGAATTAAGGGAAAATAACTTATACAATGAATAACTATGAGTGCTAGGATTGTAAACAGTTAAAACAACATTTAACTAAACTAGCATTTTTACTTTTTTTTTTTTTTTTTTTTTTAAAAGAAGATGAAGCTAAAGAATACTCAACAAAACTGAGCATCTATAAGATGTAAATTAACATCCAACAAAGAGGGCGTTTAGTATTGCTAAAATTAGTAGCTTTTAGATTATAACTTGTAAAAAATGTTGTCAGTGTTTGGTAAATGTGTTAACTTGTAGCTGAAACATAAGAAAAAATAGTTATAACTTGTAGCAAAAGTTTTGAGTATTTGGAGAAAATTGTAGCTTATTGATAAAATTAGTAGCAGAAAGTTAAAAGCTGGTAAAAGTTTTGCCAAACACCCAAGGCGTCCAACCAGGCAATCCATTTAGAAGAAGGAAACAGCACACGGCAAGCCAATAAGCTGCCAAGGACCACTCCCCAGGACAATATGAGACATGAGTTTCCTTGTAATAAACAAGGAACAGGCACTAAAAGACATATAGTCTTCTGTTTTCCTATCTTTTCGCAAATATTAGCAATTTTCTCGAAATTTTGAACTAATCCAAGTTTCTAACTGGTAATGTCCTCTATTTGCTTTGGGAAAAATGAGATAATAACCTGTGGATAACTTACTTACAACTTGGAATCGGTAGGTTACATGGGTTTGGGGGAAAGGTAAAACACATCAGTAGCAACGGAGTCTAGGGAACAGGATTGAGTGAGAACTGACACAGAGCACCTGAAAGAGTGACAATTGGGGATAAGAGTTCACAAAATGTGAGTCATGCAAATACAGAATAGCGTGGCCTGTGCCAAATTACAATCATGTGGCAATGTCTTCATAATTCAAGAAAACAGTTAGAACCCAAAGGATAGCATAACTTGGACCAACGGACTAATCACATCTAGAAAAGTTTGGGGAGAGAGAGAGAGGGAAGGCTGCTTTAATGTTTTGGGCCAACATTGTCCTATGATTTACCTTCCACTTAATTTCATGGCATGAACCAACCCAAACTCATCTAGACATTGTGAATGGGTAAATATTATATCTAAGTAGGTGCAAGTATAGACTTTCCTTTGACATGGGTAGGTCCATTGAGGTACTTGCCTGGGTTGAGGTTGGCAGACCAGGGTAGGGTCCATTGAGGTACTTGCCTGGATTGAGGTTGGCAGACCAGATAAGGGTGCTCTTTTCAAGGAAATAGGCATGTAGTCCTGTAGACCAGAAGATTTGCCGATTTGAGCTAAGCATTGACTTCCAATGGTGTTGGTGATCTAGTAGACAAAAAAAACACCGTATACTTGTTGAGAGTATGATATCTCACTCCCACACTTGACCGAAATTGTTTATGATGTGGGGGTGGTGGTCATTTTATGCATGATCCTTATACTATGCAACTTGATGTTGTTGATCATATTTTGAGGTACCTCGAGTCAACTTCACAAAAAGAAATTTTGTTCTCCAACCATGTTCGTCTAAGGTTATAAACATTAACCGATAGCGGTTGGGCACGCGTAGTTGATGAAAAGGGTCTATTTTACAGCTACCTTACATTTGCAAAAAGGAATCTAATCACTTGGGCGAGACAAGAAGCGGTGAAACGAAGTCTCTTATCGCCTGAGTATAAAAGTAATATGCAGTATATAAGGATAAGGACACCCTCACCTCAAAAGCTAGCTTTAGGGGTTGAATTCTATCCAAGACCGTGTAATAAAAGCAAGCAACGGTGACTAAATTAAGTGTAGAGGTAAAATACAAGACTAGGTTGTGGAGTTTGTGAACTTATATAGCTTCAAGTTTTACTGGAAGACTTGGGATTATTGTAATGATGACACAATTACTTATATTGCTTATAATTTAATCTCAACATGACAGAACCAAGCATAACGAGATTTGCTTGACCGTTATGAGAATAGAAAATTAGTTGGCTAAAGTATTTAGTGAAGGCCAAGTACTAATATTTTTTACCGCATTATTTCCTAGTTAGGCTTATTTGCTCACAACTTGAGAGTGTTACGAACTATGTTTAGTCTGGAGGGTATTTTTCTACTTTAAACCACATTAGAAGAAATACATGAATTAAGGGAAAGAACACAAATCATCAAATGAAGGCGGTGATTTTGATCATCATTAAAATTGGACACCAAACTGTAGCATTATCTTTACATTTAGTAGGCAACATACTTATTGCTGATTTTTCCTTTTTATGTTCACATTTTTCTGGCACCTATTGGTGATTGACCAATCATGGAGAAGCTAGACCTGTTCCAATAATTTCTCTTTGTTATATAGAAAACTAGTTTTGTAAGGGTGCGAAGGTAGGCTGAAGCTAAGATTATGCTAGTAAGCATAATGTATTAGCTTGCCTGCGTGTGTAAGACCAACTGCTCATCAATAGGTCAAAGCATACAAAGTGTTGATCTTTGTTGCAATTTAGACTTTTTAAGAAAAAATACAAGAAACGAGAAGTCCATTTATAAAAAACAATGTCGATACAAAATCCTATGGAATGTAAAAATTGAATGTTGTTAGAATTATACACATTGTTGAATCTATTTCTCCTAGCAATCTAAGCTTTTTAGATAATTAGTGATCAAGCATGGTATCAGGCCAGGATGTCGTGGGTTCCACTCTTGTGATCCATATTACCTATGTCAACTGTGCACTATGCTTGTGTGCATGCATCTTATTCAAGTTAGTCTATTGTTTCCCTACGAACAAGATGAGATCGTACCAAGAAAAGTGACAATGGACTAGTAACCCAATAACTTGAATAAATAGCCGAGCAACACGGCCCAAAATGCTTAAATCCAAGTTATTAGTGTAAAAGTGTATTTTTTGGTTATTTTGTTATTTATTTGTTAATTAAAAGGTAGCTGAGTCATTAAGGCTAATTAGGGTTTTAGTTTTTGTCCTATTTATACTTTGTAACTTATGTTTATGTTTAACCTTCTTTTTTGATGAATGGAATAATAGATAGTTTCTTGATTCTCTTTTCTATCAATTAGCAATGGTTCATCAGTTTCTTTATTTATCATACTTAATTTTTATCTCCTACTGATGCGGGATGGAGTATCACAATATCACCCACTCAAATACGCGACGACACACTGCTTCGTAACCCACCACAGGACCAGAGTTGGCTTTGATACAAAAAACATAACGCAGCCTAATACGGCCCAAAATACTTAATTTCTGTCTCCCAATATGGCCCAAAATACTTAACTCCAAGTTATTAGTGAACTCACTAATAACTTCAGTTTAAGCATTTTCGAACACATTGTTAGATTCTTCATTCAAGTTATTGGCCCAATACTCTACTTGGATTGTTACAAATGGTATCAGAGCCAACCCTAATACCATTAAGAGCTCTGTGGTGGTATGGATAGAGGAGTAGAGATTCCGAAGAGAGGTAGAGGCCCTGAAGTTGTGTACTTTATGCACACTAACGGCCTGCCGCTAATTGGCTACTATTCACATCACAGCTAATGGAAGAACCTGGGTCCTACAACAAGGACGTCACGTCTTTAAGTAAGGAATATTATGATACTGCATCCCACATTTGTGGAAAATAAAAAATATGTATGATATATAATGAAATAAGTTAGTTACTACTAATAACTTGGGCTTAAACATTTTAGATCACGTTGTTAGACTCTTTATTTTAGTTATTAAATCATTAGTCTACTTAGATCGTTACAATAACATACACTGTTCTTCTCCTCCTTTCATTATGTGGTTCTTAATAAGTGCTTGGAGAGAGTATAATATTCAGGAGTCAATTTTACCAACAAGTTTGCACTTATTATGTGGTTCTTAATAAGTGCTCATAAAGTAGTCACCCCATATTCAAACTTGTTGTGAACCATAGGATAAGGGCATCATATCCAAGTTCGTTGTTGAAGATTTTGAAGTCACGATTATAAGAAAACTCATCATTTTAACATTTGGCACAGCAAATAAGCTGCCAGTGCCCCCGTCTATGCTTGTAGAAATCTATCAAAACTTATCACCAAACCTATTTCTTTACCAAAAGTCTAAACCCAAGTGTGTTGATTTTTCTCATGCATGCCCTATTGATGCTCTTATGGATTATACGATTAAGCTTGATTATGATCACGAAGATCTCTTTCTTGGTGTCAGTTGCTATCACCATCCAGTTAGAAAACTTATTTATGTCACTCATCCCGATCTTATCTTGCTAGGGTGGTTAGCCTTTATATGCATACTTCTTGCCAACCGCACTACAATGTCATCTATCATCTCTTGTATTATTTGTAGAGTGCTCCTTGTTGAAATTTGTTATATCAGCTTTTTGATTCTCTATGGCTTTCTTTAGTGATTCAGATTGGCCTAATAGTCACTGTATCAGCTTTTTTGCTATTTTACCTTCATTTGTATCAGCTTTCCGGCTATTCTACCTTCATTGGTAGAAATCTAATCACTTGTAGTAAAAAACAAGTTATGGTTGCTCATCCGAGTATTGAAGCTGAGTACCGTATCATAGCCCGTATAGCTTCTAAGGTTTTTGTGAGTCCAATCTCTTCTATTTGATATTGGCACTCCTTTGCAAATATTTTGTGATGACGAGACCGCCATTTTTATTGCCAAAAATCCAATATTTCATGTGAAAACTAAGCATATCATGGTTAATCATCACTTCATTTGGGATCTATTAATGCAAAAGAATATTATCACCAGTCACCACTTATATAGGAAAGACCAGCTAAGAGATGTTTATACTAAATCTTTAGCTCGCTCATCTTTTCATCACTTATCCTTCAAACTTGGCATGTTTGATCTCTATCATACAGATGTCAGGGGGTGTGTTGGAGCGTTTCGTAAAGTCTCGTTTGATTTTTGGATTATTTTTTAAGAAATTGGATAAATTGTGGGATTGGGTGGTATTAGATATACAGCTGGATAGGATAAATTGTGGGATTGAATTGTAGTAATTATATGGAAAGATTGAAATCTATCAATTATTATTGAATCATGAGAATCATTTTTAACATTGTGTAAGTAGTCCAAAAACTTTAATCCCTACAATACCACAATCCTTATGATATTCCCCATTTAATACCATATAGCTTATCTAATAGTACAATACAAAGGATAAGTACGCTAAACAAATAAGGGAACTGCATTGCACTAATTTTTGTTGGGCAAAACAAACAAGGAACTGGATTGCACTAAAATTCTTAGTGCAATCCAATCTCAAGTTAGCGGGATTTCAAACAAAGCCTAAGGGTACTACTGTAAATGTGTTGCATATATTATTTAATATAAATATATGTGAGCTGAGGGATGACTACTGTTTATGAAACCTATTCCCTAATTCTTCTCTTTTTCTCTTTCTCCTCTTCTCCCTTTCCTCTAATTACACGTCCTTCTATCTGGATATGGAGGGAATTCAAGGAGACATTATGGAATAATTATAAATTCATACTCGTTTGACGAGAACTTTGGAAATTAGGTTGACTTTGGAAAGGCTACTAAGGACCTATGTTGGGATATCCAGAGAGATCTGAACAGAATCTCATATGATTGTTTTTAGAAAGAAACCTATGGTCGCTTGCCACAGAGAAGAACTCACTTATCCTTTAGATATGCTCAGAAACAAGAACTTTTTGGAAAAGCTCACCAATAATAGCACTTTCAACTTTATGAAACTAAGATATTATCTCATAAATCTCTTGTGTGCTTTCTTGGGACTATCTTCGCATTGCAACTATTACCTGTCCGGACATTAAGAATCAAGGGAAGAGGGGAAGGAGGGAGCATTCTTTAGAATCTAGAAAAAATCCATCGATGTTTCAATACCTCTTTCTGCCGCAGCTCTAATTGCGTTTATGTTTGCCATTCCATTGATCTTATACATATATGAGTTGGAGCCAAAACCACCAACACAAGAGATCTGCAGAAGCCCATTTCAAATTAGAATATAGAAAGAACAACTTCATTGAAAATGGAAAAAGTTAGAAGCTCATATTAACTTCAACATGCAACAGATCCTGGCATAAAACATGAAACATGACAGAAGTGAATAATGGACCAAAAATATTTTGCAATAAAAAATGATTTAAATTTCCTTTGAAAAATAAAAAGAAAAAGGTTTTGCATGGGTGGAAACTGAATATAGTGCTCATTTTGGGGGCAAAAATAAATTTTTTATAAAAAAATCTACATTGGACAAAGTCAGACCATCTCAAATTGTTCCCACTTATGCATACACCACTGGGACTCCCTCTTGGTGCTTCCTATTTCATTCATGTGTATCTGCTCTGCTTTTGTCATGCCTCTCATCCCATTTCGCACACAAGTTTCAATTTTTTCAAAATATAGACCTAAAGTCATATCCATCAAAAGATTCAAAATCATTAATAGTGAGAGATCACTTTACAGATCATGTAGGATATGATGGTGACATTTGGTGTATCTTATTGGGGTTGCTTGTGCCTTTTTAATTTCGGAGTCTATGCCACAATGTCTGGCGTGCTTACAACTTAGTGAGGGCAAAATAGCTTCAATAAGCCCAAAAAACTGATTGTTCTGATGATGTGGGAGGGGTTCTATTAGATTTTGCATATAAGTTTTCAAATTCCAATTTCAACTTCCAGCTTGCAAAAAGATGCACCAAATGCTCCCAATATGCACTATAAATAAAAAATTGATATAGACTACTAACATCAAGATTCCCACATTTTATTTGATTCATAACTCAAGCAAAAAGAAATACTCCTAATAGTAGTCAAATGGATCAATAAACCACTCAAGCTAAAATTACCTACACACATTCCTTGAATTTATTATTACCAGCAAGATTCTATCTCCATACGGTTTTTCATCCAAACAAGAAGTGGAAAAAACCCTTCTAGTTAGTAATGACAAAAGAAGACTTCAATTTTTCTGATGAATACAATCTGTGAGGTGGCAGGCAGTAGCAGTGGTCCCCCACCCCACACACAAAAAAAGAGGAAAAGAAAAGTGATTCGTCAATCTCCATATGATGGATGTTTATAAATCAAGAATAACTTGAGTAGCAGATCCCTCCCCACCCCCAACAAAAAAAGAAAAGAATGAAAAAAGAAATCCATATATAATAACTGTAGACGTAGGTATCCGGAGTGCTCTACGGTGGAGGGAGTGAGAGCTCAAGGCAACCTTAGAGAGAAAGAGAGTGGCAATGGAGAGCAACCGAAGGTATAGAGACTAGAGAAGTTATTGTCTTGCGGAGATGGTGAGGTAGGACCGTAGGAGATGCTGATCCTTGGAGGGATGGAGTTGACTCATTTATAGGAGGTACCGAGGGAACATCAAGATCTTCAAGATAACTAAGGACGACGGGTGCCTCGTTCGCATTGGTTCTACAGATAGGATCTTCCGCCTCGGGGTGGTCATTATGATATGTGGGGGAAGAGTATCATACAGTGTTTGCGGGGTAGGTATAATACGACCTCCCAAATCGCCGATTGGTCAACTTTGTGTGAGCTTCTAAGCTTCTGCGAGCTCCTATGTCTTGGTCAGGTGCCACTCACTCTATGGTTGGTTAACTGGAGTTGCTTAGAGGCTACTTCATTGACAAACTCTTGAGCTCTAGTCTTCAAACCATGTGCCTCCTTTGGTCCCGAACGGAGGGTGAAGGTGCCTAGGCCCTGCTCCCGGCCTAGGGACCATGTTGGTGTTGGAGATAGTGGTGGGCCATGGGCCTTTGAGACCTTGGTGGGAAGCAAGCGAGGAGGCTAGGTCTTGCAAGTGTTCTTAAAGCGCCAGGTGGCGAGGGTATAACTAGATACCCACAATAATATGAGAAACAAATAAGATGTGCTATAAGAAGTGCTCTCCGCCAAAAATTTCTCTTTTAAGTATGGCACTAAAGTACATTTCTAACAAGCAATAGAGCTTTTAATAGAGTAACATTTTTGCTAGATTTTGTTTGGATGTTTTCTTCAATTGCATTTTTGATGAAAGGATACGCGGAAATACTACAAGAGAAACGGCATATCCATTTCTACTTTACCTTCCCGGAGTTCATTCTCCGTGGAACTCAATTTATTCCTATTTTGGCATTTTTTATTTCCAGAGTTTTAGCCCCAATTAAGCAGAGGAACAGAGAAACTTTCTAGTTATGAATCAGAAAATCATATTACAAGACAAGTACCAATTATTTGACAAGATACAAGTTAAGCATTTGCTCTGGGTTAAACAACTAAACTTAAATGCCTATTTTATGTTTTTTTTAATTTTTATAACAGCAGAATTCTGTGACTTTCTACCATGGGATGTCAAGGGCTGTGAAAAATGGGAATAGCCTCGCGTATCAGGCTATTGGCCAACTTCTTTTGAATCATATTTATTAGGCTTCAGATGTCAAATACAGCCCATGACTTAGTCTTTTGTTTGAGCCCAAAGAATTACATAGGCACCAAGTTTACTTGATCCCCAAGTTCTCTTAGCACCAAGTTGCCCTTGTTTTGGGGCTCTGATGCGTACTGGCAGAAACAACGAATGAATCAACGAATGAGGCATTTTCTTTGATGCACAATGCATCTGCCTTTAGGTGCTGATGCCTAAAACTCCTAGATGTGAATGGACACATCCTCCCCTCTTCTTCTTCCTCTCCCCCTACTCCTCCCCTCTTCTACTTCTTCTTCCACTTTATCAATGGCAGAACTGTAAGAACCCAATTATGGTGTGCGTTTCGGTAGGGTGTACAAAAAACTGAAAGAACCAGAAAACTGCCCCAAACTGGACAAGCCATCCAAACTGGTATCCATGCTGTTTGGTCTGGTTTTCTACAGAACGGGTTAGGTTCCAGTTCTGAAAATATGAAAACTATAGAGTACGGTTAGGTTTGCGGATAGATACTAACAATTCTGGACCTTCTGGTTCTAAACCGACCAATAACTGAACCGAAAAGTTACTATAATTACATGTATTTTACATGTGTTTATATTTATTGGTAACCCACAATACTTAACAACGACCTAGCTATACTGAACCAATTACCCCACATACGCGCACACATATGCGGATATATCACCTAACCCTAATCTCCACCGTCATTTTAATTTCTTATCCCTAAGTCAGTGCTGAGAAAACCAATGAACTTTTAAGATTCACAATCCATTGATCATTGATCAATCATCTCAATAAACAACCAGGATGAACAGGTCTGGCCCATGCAGTTTGGGCCGATTCTCTACCGAACTAGTCGGGTTCTCATTCTGAAAACATAAAAGCCAGAGAGTACTCTTAGTGATATTGATATAAGCTTGCTGTTCCAGTTCTGACCAAATAAATATTATAATTGTACTTGCATTATTTTTATTGGTTACTCACAATACTTAACATAGACCTAGCTCTAATAAACCAAACACTCCTCGTCTATATATATGACCTAACCCGAATCCCCTCACTCATTCTCATTTCTTTTTTTTTAGTCAAGGAAAAAAGTATCTATGAATCTCGTGCTGTCTTCCTCTCTCTCAGCCTCCAAGTCTTAGAAGTCACAATCATTGGTTAATCATCTCTGGTGTTATCCATCATCTGATTGAGAATCGATCAATCATCTGCAGCGTCACCTCTGGCAATATATAGACACTCTCGTCTTTAGTGGATCTCTCTCTTTCTCTCTCTCGGTTTTGTATCCAGGTTGTTTCAAAGCCTTTCTGGCATATTCACAGCAATCCCATTTATTGAGCTCGTAACAGATATGACCTTTCTAGGGTTTGGCAAGTCAGCATGGTCCACATATGAAAAACAAGGATGACAGTCCCGGCTGAACACCCCAAACCTAGAAGCCCCTCACTAGAAGAGGTAAAAGAATATCCTCATAAACGGAAAGAAAAAAAATATACAAAACATTATGAAAATTAGGGCAAAAATGTAGGATTCCCTTATAGGCTATAGAAGTCATGAATAATAAAGTAGGTTGCATCAAAAGAGAAGATCCATGGATAAACCGTATAACTATTTTGCTTTTCCATTTTCTTTTAAGAGAAAGCACTAATCAGGATTCATTCTCTTTCACAGATCCATTAAAGGCGTTAAAGGACTACATACAACAGCAGTCACTCCATCCAATGCCTCCATCCATGAATCATCTGAAAGTAAATTTCCTGACAGCAAGGGAAAGATACAAAAAAAAGGTTAGATGCGCTACATTGTCGAGGATAGTGTGGCCAATAAATGTATAAGATACCATACCTTGGTGCCAAATCACATTGTTGGCCCATGGTTCATTTATAGACGACCTACCCGACCTAGAAGAAAGAAGCAACCAGTTTCATGAAGGCAAAAAGTAAAACCAAAAACATTCAATGTAATCAGGTGGTCCACAAATATGAAGGAAGAAAAGAAAAGAAGCCCCAAGAATGTAGAACCCATTATGACATTTAGTACAGTTTTGACTGACTCAACATAGGGTTTAAAATATTCGAAGGAGAGACATGGAGCTACAGGGGGGCATGGTACGTGTTGGTCCAGGTTAGAGCCAAACCTACAATTGACACGAACTTGGCCAGTTCTAAGTTTTGGAACCCAAATCCAAACCAAGAGTCCTTTGTAACTGAACCAACCCAGCCAGAATTAACTCGGCAGAGCTGCAGTTCCACATTAATGTAGAACTTTGCTAAATTCTAATTCTTAAACAAAGTTTTGGGAAAACAAAATGCTTGTAGAGTGAAATTGTCACGGTGTTAATCCTAGTTTTAAATAGCAGAAGTGATTGTCATAACAATAACGGTGGCGGTAACGCAGTTTTGGAGAGTAACAGCCGTAGCGTAATAATACCAGTAACTATAACTGGAGTTGTGAAAATTTTTTTTTTTTGCACAACCCAATGAAAAATAACTTATGCCGCACATTTATATACCAAAATTATATTTATTGGAGTTTAAAATATTTTTAGTTAATTTTGTTTACTTTCTAGACATAATTCAACATATGTTCTAATTTTTATACTAGTTAGTCTACTATTAATAAATAGTTCTAATTATTCTTAGGTAGTAATTGATAGAATTTTGTGTTATAAATTAATAATGCACAACTTAAAATGTCACTTATATTTTCAATAACTATTAGCGTATACTATTACAAACTTTATATTATTGTTTAAACTTCAATTTGTATAGATTTTGATTTTTTTTAAAACAGATTTCTTTTATTTTTGGTTGTAATTTAAACAAGCATGGGACTTGGACAATTTTCCTAAAAAAATACTTGAGCAATTGAAAACTTGACCACCATGTTTTCTGTTCACATTCCAACACCCTAAAAGAAACAAATTCATGAATGTTGGGTCTTGAAAAAACATAGACATTGAATCAAACATATTATTCGATTGTTAGCTAAAATGGATTTTGAAGAAATAATCAAAAATATAAGATGAATGAAATAGTCAAAAGCAAAAAATGAAGAGCTAAATCAGCTAATTATTGTGAAATTCACGACATTTGAGGCAAATCTCACAACATCTAGGTAGTCTCTGGTCCGTCAGGCTGTTAGAGATAGTTTTGGGTTGAAATAATAGAAGACGCAGCCTTTCTTAATGAAATAACAAAACTAAAAATTCACGAGCTCAAATCCTATTACACATGCCATAACGGCCATAACTGTGCCATTAAAGCCCGTTACACTACTGTTACACCCGCTACGGAAAGTGTAACGGCTATTAGACCGGGAATTTCCCACATATCAAAAAAACGGCGGTAACAGGTAGCAGAGGTCACCAAAACCGTTACGCAACAGCGTTACATAACGGTAACGGTTGCTTTTTAAAACTATGGTCCTATAAGGATAACACTTTGAGCGGAAAAGGAAAAATAATTGAAGACCGTAATTGAATAAAAAAGAATAAAAGAATTGTATAATTTTTGACTTACCTTCAAAAAGATATATCTATATATTTATATTAATAAAATAAGATTACAAAAAAAGAAGAAAATAACTGCAAATCAAATCATAATTAATAAGATCCTAATTTCCTAACGTGTTGATTTTAGTAGTCAAACTATAATTAACGAGATCTTAATTTCCTAATGTGCTAGTTCTAATTAACAATTGATGACGAGAGTAAAGATAGTCCCACAGACTTGGTGAATATATACTCCGTCTGATCAGATGACGAGATAAATGAGGGAATTAGAGTGCCTGCTCGAACTTTTTCCCAAATAAAGTGAATGTCCACCTCTATATGTTTTATCCGTTCTTAAAGAACCGAATCAAAAACAAGCATAATGATAGATTTGTTATCACAAAATAACCAAGATGATCTTTTATCTTCAAACCTAGTTCAGTAAGAAGAGATCGAAACCAAAGTATTTCACAAGTGCCCTGAGCTATAACTCGACACTCGGTCTCAGCCGAAGACCTTGAGACAAATATCTACTTCTTACTTTTCTATGATATATGATGATGGTCGTAGAAAGTACAAAAACCAGGTGTAGATCATCAATTTAATTTTAGACCCAGCATAATCAGCGTCAACAAAGCATAAAAGACCAAATTGGGTACCCGCGGAGAAGAATAGGTCAAGACCTGGACAGGTCTTCAGAAACCTCAAGATATGAAAAACTGCATCCATATGAGCCTTGTGATGAGTATGCATAAATTGACCAACTACACTAACTGCAAAAGTTAAGTCGATTCTCGTATTTGACAAGTATACCAAGCTACCCACCAGAAGTTGATACGTAGATAGAATACGAAGTAACTCTAGCCATATTGCCAAAACAAAGGTAGCCAAAGACGTGGTAAAACCAAGAAGATTGCTACTGAAAAATACTGGTAACCCCCAAACAGATATAAGTAGCCAAGAAAGAAGTTAGCACATTAGTAAGCTTATGTTTGGACTAGCTTTGTTTCTAGGATTTTTGGTTTTTTGGTTTTTTGACTTTTTTTATAAAAAAGTAAATGTATAAAGATGTGAAAAAAGCCAACTTAGGCCAAATCAGTGAGCTTTTTTAAAGGCTTTTAAGCAAAAAAAAATTTAAAAAAAAGCTAGACCAAACATAGGCTAAATCATAAAAGGTGATTCAACGGCAGAGATCTAATCTCAACACCAGTATGTAACTCAAAGAAACAAACCACAGAAGCACCACTCCTCATGGAATGTGAAACAGCAAGGATCATAGGTACAACAATTGAGATCGACGGTGATGGGGCATAGAGCGGTGGCAGCGATGGGGTACAAAGGCTGACGGCGGTGGGGTACAGCGAACATCAATCACGAGGAAGCGGGTTCACGGCTGATGTGATGGTTGAACCCTAGGTCAGCTAGGCTTGGATCCAGACAGTGATGGGCTTGGATCCAAGTGGTTGACGGCAATGGTGTTGATGGCAACGATAATGGTCGACAGCGACAGTAATAGTCGATAGTGATGAAAAAGGTTGCAGCGAGGGGACAAGTGTTCGCAAACCAGAGAAGGTCGCCGATGAAGTGTTTGGGTTGGCTAGGGTATTGGCCGACTAAAGGGAAGGAGAGGAGATGAGAGGTCATAGGCGAAGCAGTACTCGGCGGCGGGTGGTCGGCGGTACAGGAGTGGTCGCTGACGAAGGAGGGGCGGTTGGGGTTTTGGTTGGGACAAGAACAATAAATTTTTTTCTAGATGAAGGATTTAGTTCTGATACCAAAAAAAATAAAAAAAATTGTATAATTTATGGCTTACCTTCAAAGAGATATAACTATCTATTTATATTGATAAAATATGATTATAGGAAACAAAAAAAAAAGAAGAAAATAACTCACAAATGAAACCATAATCAATAAGATCGTAATTTTCTATGTGCTGATTCCAGTAATCAAATCATAATTAACGAGATCCTCATTTCCTAATGTTTTGATTCCAATAAATACCATATAAGAGTTTTGTATAAATGATATTGTCGAGTCAGTTTGGGTTAGCATAACCTCATGGACCTAATCACGTTGGCTATTCAAGATTGGAATTGAACTCTGCCCCTCTACGAACCAACCCAACCCAATTCATGGAGATCAGCTTGGTTCAATAGGGTTTTTTGGGTTGTTTCCCCACCTCTGCATGGCACTATGGCTGAGGGAAAATCTCATATTTTTCCTTCCTTTAATTGACCGAATATTTTGGTGGTCAAGAATACAAACACGCTAACAGTCTCTTTATATATTGGGCAGGAAATTGCAAAATTTTGAAATTTTATATCACAATAAATATAATAGAATAAGTTACAAGAAAACTTGGCATATTTATGAAGTCCAAATGATAGCAATCGGCAATATTTCATGCAAGAGCAAGAGGCTCACAGTAGACTAAGAGGACCGGGAAAATAAAAAGATGCAGAGCGCATTACCTTTAGAGAACCTCTTTTGTTAGTTCATTTAATTATCATAGTTTTGCAGGGAACTTAAATACCAAAATCAGAAACAGTTGAATGTGGTCAATCAAGGAACACATGGAAATCTATTAAGAAAGTTCTTTCGATTTCCATCACTTAAATTTGCCTTTGAGATCCGAGTGATTAACAACAAACTATGATAATCATAAACCCTTTTCGAGAGCAAAACATTCAGAATGTATAATGAAGTTTGGATCACCATACCAGATCCCACAATGCAAATACATTGATGGCTTATGATCAAAATATTTTGACATTTCATATTAAAAGGGTGGCCCAATGCACGAGACTCTCTCTAAAGCGGAATCTAGGGAGGAAGGGATGTAAGCAAACTTGGAGATGTATTTTGCGTGACTCGAACAATGGAGACTAATGGAAAGCCTTGCTGTTTGACCTCCCAGTCCTACATTATAAATGTAAATACAATTTCGCTTGACGAAGGATATGGTATAATGGCATATGACAGCAGGAGACAGAATTATCGAAACAGGGGAACTATAGTCGCGGCAGAAGCATCAAGATGATGTTGCATAGACACCCATTCAATTATTGAGGAAGATAATACCTGCTAAGGCTTGCAACGGACAAACCATGATCTAATGCTGCCTTGCAAATATGTGAACCAACAAAGCCATTGCCACCCAACACAAGTATCTGAATAAAAAGAAATAAGAAGAATCACCATAAATGATAGCAGAGGCAAACATCGAGCACTTGTGAAGGCTGATTGTGGTAACTTACAACTCACATCATTAACTACCTTCTCTGATGGAGGTGTGGGTGAATTTATTGTCTCCCCTTCTTCAACTTTGAAGGGTTCATCAACCTTACTATTTGAATCTGTTGACAGAAATCTCCCATTTCTGGCTGCTGCCATCATACTGTTTAAGGATAATTAAGAAAATAAGTAATCGAGAGTAATATTCTGTTGTGGAGAAAAGAAGACAACATCAATTTTTCTACCAAGATGAGCTTAATCAAAAGGCAACAACAACAAAGAAAAAGGCCAGAAGAATGAACAAAAAAAACAAAGAAAAAACATTTTTTTTTTAAAAAGCTCATGCATGAATTTCTAATCCCTACCCCACAACCATGAGTTTAAAAAAATAAATCAAGATCAAAAAATTTACAGGTTGAATGTCCCAAAAGGAGAGAGAGAGAGAAGAGAGAGAGAGAGTCTTGATTAAAACATTATTCAAACACTGGTTAGTTCTAAAAGTAAGAAAAGCTTTAATATCTAATTTGCAAATGCAAGTTTATTCAGCCTCGCCTTCACCAACATATGGGTCGTCCAATCTTCTGCCAATGGAACAGTGAACCCTCCAATCACCATGTTCAGCAGGTTTGCTGAGTGGAGTCTTACCTTAAATTCAGGTCTAAATTTCAATTCTGGTGCAAACGATTCAAAAAGGCATAGATATAAAACAGAAAAAAGTCTATAGCTATCGCTTTTGTCACCACAATGTGTCTAGTGGGTAAAACAATGACAAAGGTGGTGCATACGTTTTGTTCAAAAAGCATTGATCGCTTCAAGCAACAATAGCAATGGTCTGAAATTCATAGGTCTAAGTTCTATTTGTTTCAACGAAATAAAAAATTCAACAAAACAGAAGAGCCCATGTTGATTAACTACGCAACAGATCATTGTGATTTTAATACTCAGAGTAACATCAGAAAACCGAGGCAGGTATGATCAACCTACTTCTAACAAATTTGCCAGCCAAAAGAAAGACAGAACCCAACTATCAACATTCTGGGAAAAAACTAGCATTTTTTCGTATAACCGCAAAATAGCAATAGCATTTCACAATAACCTTCACTGATGGATTATCAAACTTTAATTCCAGTGCTCATTTTTCCAAAACACAAATTGAGCATAATGGCTGCTAGGTAAACTCTTAGGACCCAGGAATTTCTTTAGTTTTACAGCTAAAACACAAATAGGGAAACTGGGAAAGGGAAAAAGTAGAATCTCCTTCGCTTAGGCCTCAATAAAACAGAGAACTCCACCAAACTGAGCCCAATAAAATTTCATTACAAGATTAAAGTGAATTTCTCACTTTCAGAAACAATGACCCTGTGAGAAGAATGAAAAGAAATAAAGAATCCAATTTATTTTCTTCTCCTCAGGTTTATTAACGACAAAATGCAGTGTAAAGTTCAGATTTTCACAAGCACAAACAATGCACGAGCATAAACAATGCGCGAGCATAACGTTCGAATTTTAGTGAATAGAAGAACCAACACATTAATGAAGCAGTCTGATTACATGAACATAACAAAAACACAAAATTCTGGACGATCCAGGTCCGGTTTTCATTGGAATTCGTTTCCAAACATGTCCCAAGAAGTAATCATCAGAAGTTCCAAGAAAACTAAAAGGAAAATTTAGTAGAATAAGGTATGGAAAAAAGAGAAAAAAAGAAAAAGAAAAAACCCTTCTCTTCCTTCAATTCTTATTTACTTTCTTGGCGATCAAACAAACATATAATCGAAAGAGACGCGAGAAGATTAGCGAAACTGACCATGTTCTGGAGTGAGAAAGTCTTAAATGAATCAAACGCGACATCGCCGACATGATCTTCTCCTAAGCAGAGCTCCGCACCCAAGTAATGTTAGGAAGCCCAGGCGCTGGTTTCTTCAGCGCGAAATGGCTCCGAGAAACAGAGAGTACACGTGGCACGTAATGCTGGTGACAAGTGTAGAGCACATGTGGCTATATA
Organism: Heliamphora exappendiculata; assembly: GCA_034768845.1. NCBI lineage: Eukaryota > Viridiplantae > Streptophyta > Magnoliopsida > Ericales > Sarraceniaceae > Heliamphora > Heliamphora exappendiculata. The sequence continues at coordinate 357,196 of JAOTRH010000013.1, read as the reverse complement.
TGAACCTTTCGGGTTAATCTTACCCTATGGGCAAATAAGGCTGCAAAAAGTTAACGTGATTCTTTGGGTAAAATTTTTTAAAAATATATAAAAAAATAAATTAAAATATTAATTTTTAAAATATTTTATTTTATTTTAACACTAATCATTATATTAATATCTCATATTCATATTTTATTTACTATCACTATCAAATATATATAATTATTATTTTTAACTATATAAATAAAAAATTAAAAAATTTCAATTTAAACAAAAAATAAAAAATTAATTTTTTACCTAATCAATCAATTTTCAAAAAACTAATTTAAAAGTTAATTTAACAAATAATTTATTTTAAATTAAATTTAACTTTTTAACTAAAATTATAAAAAAAAAATATTTAAAAAATATTTTTAAACTAATTGTCAATCACAAGCTTAAAGTCAAGGATGGAGCTCTATTAAAGGAAGAGTCAGACGAATGCCCCATTGAATTTTTTAAAATTTTCATTTTTATAGTTGTATATTTTAATAACTTATAATTTTGTTTTCTTCTGATTTTTTCTTTTTTTTTGCAATTTTTAAAAAATTTTACTCATTTTTCTCTACCATAAAAAAGAAAAAATTATTGCTTTTACATCACATATCATTTTTAGCTATCGATATCGTTTGAAATTTCAAAATGGTTAATAAGAATCAAATGATCTACGTTGTCAAATTTTATTCAAATTTATATAACGTTGATATATGAGTAATATTTGATCAAATTAAAGATTTTACCTTAGATGTACGCTTTAATCTTGAGCTTCTAGATTTAAAAGAAATTAACAAACTTGTTCAAATTATGATTAAGATCACAAAAGAATATCATATTGGTTTACAAACTTTTAACTTACGTATTAGTTTTACTATAATGGTGACAATTACAATAAAAAGGATATTTTATGCTATAAAAATTAAGTTTTACTATAATGGTGACAATTACAATAAAAAGGATATTTTATGCTATAAAAATTATAAATGATTAACTTCATAACAATATAAATGATCAATTAATACATGAAAAATTATTTGTTGTGATCAACTATAACGTCAAGTTTCACGAACATTTTGATTAATATTTTAATTTAATTATTTTTTACAATTATTAAATACAAAAAATATACACATATGATTCAAAAATTCTGTCTCCACTCAACTATAATCTTGGATCTATTCCTGCTTAAAGTATTGTGCGAATACACGCAAAAGATGTATCTCAGATGACTTTTGAATACCGAACGAATTTAGTTTTTTTTCCCTACAGAGCGGTCTTGTAATTAAATGAATTCGATTTTGAGGAGTGATCAATTTATGATATGAATGAATAAAAAAGGCAATCTGATACACAAAATCTCCATGCATGCAGGATTTATGAAAGGAAATAAACCACGATGGATCTATAATAAGCAATCTTATTTTACATTTACAAGCATTGATTCAATGGATATTTTATTATTTACACTTAAAATTAATGTTTTATCTTTTTGTCACACCATTTAATACATTAATTTAATAAAAATAAAATTTTCACCTAATAATGGCTAGACATCCATAGAGTTCATCTATTTATAAAAATATGATTATCTTGTAGATTGACTACAATTATAAAATTTTCGCCTGTTGTAAAGTTATTTTTTATTTTGCCAATGGATAGAAATTCATAAATCTAAAAGTTCATAGACCAACAGTCAATTTAAACAATTTTCAAGATACATGAAGAAGGTTACCAATCTGGAATATATTAGTTATTGTGTTTATACATAAATTTCAACCATAACAAATTAAATATTTTGTGACTAACAAATTTCAACCATAGTTGGTTGCTAAATAATGCCTTTAGTTATGCAATTTAATAATTTTTGATTATCAATACACTAGTCACAAGATAGTATATTTTTTAAAAACTATTAGGTACTCCCATAAATGAGAATATGTGAATACTTATTTTATCTTTTATGACCAAACAATCCCTTTAGTTATGAAATTTAATAACTTTTCTATCCATATATATAAAACGTTAGTCGATCAAAGTTTTGAGCGTTTTTCGTCCTTATGGAATTCTCAATTTTGCCCTTCGTACTTACATTGTGTTGGGTGTTTCCACATTTTCCACTTATAGTCAAAGCCTTCTAATTGGTTGTTTTTGTTGGATTTTCTTCATTGCCTTAAGGGCATTTTTCGTAATTTTGATAGGGATAACTTTTGAATGCTTTTAGATGTTTTTTATTTTAAAAATGACTTTAAATCAAATAAATAAAAAAATTTGTTTAGTAAATCTTGAAAAAACTTAAAACTAAAAGGCAAGAAGCCTAAACACTTTTAAGTCTGAAAAAATTGTTATAATTTTTTAAATTTAATTTTACATAATTTTATAATCAAGATGGGTTTTGTTCAATAGATTTTGACAAATAAGTTTTTAAAATATAATATTTATAATATTTTAAATAAAATAAATTATCTATTCTTAAAATTATATATACCATCAAAATAAATATTATAAAATACTATATGTACATATGTCTAATTAACCGATTTTTTTATGTGGCTAATTTTCTCAATATGCTTTCCAAGATAAAGTGTTCAAATCATCGGCATGAATTTTAGATGAGCCCATAAAAATTAAATTTAATAAAAATATATTTTCTAGCATGCAAAATAAAGAGCCAGGTTGGCATGTTTTGAGTTCCGATGCTTGCTTTTCGTATAAAAAGATTTTTTTACTATTTTCCACTTAACATAATGTATAATTGTTATTATACAACCCATGTTTATTTTGATAATTATACCATTTATTTTAGAGAGATTTTCTAAAAGATTATTCATGTAAAAAATTAAATTAATCGAATATCAATAACTAATTATTCAAGTATATTTATGTTAAATAAAATAAATAATTTATTCTTAAAATTACACGTTCCATTAAAATAAATATTATAAAAAATTATATCTACAAATATCAAATTAATCGGTCCTTTTACGTGGATGACCTTTTTAATATTGTCTCCAAAATAAATGATTCGAATTATATAAGAAAGCTTAAGATTAGCTTATAAAATTAAATTTTATGGTAAATTTATAATCAATTAAAATGTAATATTTTCTCTTTGATTTTTATCAATTGTTATGGCATTGTGTTTAAACTTGAAAGTGTGATATATAAAAGAGATGTTTCAATTTTGGTGGTTTCTGTGAGATTGATGAGAAGATTAGGTTTTTGGTGTATTTTGAGCTGTGGGAGGATTATTAGTTTTGAGTGTTTAGGTTCAAGATTTTGTCTTGTAATCAGATGAAAAGGTGTTGTTTTGTTCTCAATGCTGATGAAAAGTAGAAATGGGTGCAATGAAGGTGGGGAGTTGCATTTTGCTTGTGCTTGTATTGATTTCATTCCTTGGAGTGGGTTTGGCTGAGGTGAGGGAGTTGGAGGAGTCCCCTAGAAGACTAGGGAATTCGGCTGCAGACGACAGAGATGAGAACACGGTATGTCGATCTGGGCCGTGTTCTTGAACTGGATTTTCGGTGTTTGTATTCAGTTGGCTTTTAACAAGGAGGAGAGGATTATGAATATGGTTTAAAAATGCTCAGGTTTTCTTCGTTCTTTTTGCAGGATGAAATGTAGGCTTGTGTAGTAAACCTGCTTTTGTCGATATTATGTTAACGACGTGAATTCATTGAAGCTGCATAAAGCTAAAGTATTGTCCATGTGTTGGTTGTTCGGTTTCCTATCTGATCAGCCTGTCAACACTAATAAGTAGTTGCTTTATATCCAAAATCTAGTCTATTCGAGCGATCAGAATATCAGATAGTGTCTTCCTGTAAAGAAAACGTAATCTTGGATCTTCAAGAGCGGGATAAATCATAAATATGGAAATTTCTCTATGCCAGTTCGATAAGCAGATTTATGACCTTTTGCAAATTGCCTCTTATTTTGATTAGGTTTAGCAACTACCTGTTATATTGAGAGTGGTCTTCACCTTTG
>JAOTRH010000013.1:337169-353097 GCA_034768845.1 Heliamphora exappendiculata | reverse complement strand
TTGAGCCGTTTATTTTATTATTCTTAATTTATATATTATTACTGTAAAAAATCAAATTGATCGGATATCGTTAATTGACTTAACAAATCACATTTGTGTTAGTAAATTAAAACTGTGATGTCTATTTTATTATCATAAATGTGATTTGTTTTGATAGTTAAAGATATCCAATTAATTTGATTTTTTGTAATAATAATATATAAATTAAGAATAATAAAATAGACAGTTTAGATCATGAAAATGTATTTATTTTGGTTAAAACTGTTAACCGAACCGTGTCCGATCCGTTGTCACAAATCGATTCCGGTCCGGTTCTGTTACTTAAACGGTTTGAACACGGTTCTAAAAAATTTGGAACCGTTATGAACTGTCCAGTTCTTGATTTTTTTTAAAATTAGTCCAATTCGAACCGTGTAAAACCTTGGCATGAGAAAAATAGAAAGAGGGCAAAAATTATTTTGCAATCTATTCGTCAAAGTCAGGTATTACCACTATTTAAATTACATTCATTTTTTATAGTTTTGCAATGATACTTAATTATTTTATAATTTTTTAGAATATTAATCGACCCATCAATACTACAAACATTGAGAATTCATTTGCAAATCAACCACAGGTGCGTTAACATATTGTTGTACTTAATTACTTTATTGTGCTAATATAATTATAAAAATATAATATATTTACTTACTATCATTCTTATATAATAGAATGTTGATATGCCATATTTGCCAAACATGATGAAATATGAGTATAGGTATTCTCAAATATCATTTAACCTAAAATCTCAGGTATGTAATATTTTTATGTTTGTATACTATTTTTATTAGTGCTCTTTATTTTAGTACAAAGTCTCATACTCTTTTTTTTCTCTCTCTAGAAAATGGCATTTGATAAAGAAAATCACTCTCCCAATGCAACTAAATTATTCATCCATAATTATTGTTTTTATAATTTTTTTAGTAATTCGCAACGGTCTTCACAAATTTGAAATGCAATTGATGGGATAACATTTGATCAAATGTGGAGTGTTCATAATTTTTATTTTGTTAAAAAATTTCATTATGTTAGTGTGCTTGAGATGTGTATACCCTTTATAGATGTGTACAATCTTTTTTGTTAATATTAAGTGTATTTTTAAAAAAATTTGAACAGGGCATAATTTAAATACTATTAAATCCAAAATTTATGTAAATAAAATTATTTTATTTTATTCAAATTTACCCTAGACACAGCAGCAATTTATTTTTATACACATTTTCTTTATTTTTATACACATCAGCAATCCAGGCGGCTTGAGACATAATTTTTAAAAGTTATTTTGGCACCAAACGGCGCCGTTTTAAGGCGTAGCAAACCCTGCTGCGCTTAACGCACAGCAAGGACCCCGATCCCGAGTAGTATTCGATATTTTCAGTAAAGTAATCTCACGGGTTACTTAATTGTTTTTTTTTTTTTGGCAGTCAAGAGTTTTTTAAAATCAAATAGAAAAAAAAATTACTTAAAATTGCTATATTTTCTTAAAGCTTGTTTTTAAATAATTTTATATGTAATATGAATTTTTTTCTTATAAATTTTGACCAGTAAATTTTAAAAGTATAATTTTTATAAACAAAATAGACTTATATAATAAATATTATGATATTTTTTAAAAATACTAAAAAATTATGTTATAAAGTAAAAAAAAGAAGCTAAAAGTGATTGAGTTAAAAAATAACGCTTTTGACTTTTTAAATTTTAAGTATAAAACAAAACACTTAACTTTAAGTTGATTTAAAATCAGTTGTCAAACAAGACCTTAGTCAAAGGCAATCATCCACGTTGAGACTAATAAATTCATGAGAAAATCTCACTTTTTTGTGGTATAACAAAAATAAAACAAACAAAAAAAAAATAATTCCTGACAAAAATAGTGCCACCGACGTCTTTCCACAAAAGGTTTGTGGACAAGGGTCTGGGACGAATCACATACAACAAGCTCCTCGTTCTGTTCAGCTTTAAGATTTGCCAAATGGTTAGTTTTCCTAAAAATATGCCTAATTATAAATAACGTTCTTCTAAAGAAAAATTTGTCATCTTCAATTAGAGCCTTTTGAAGGTGATTTGGTGTCGTTCCTTCCTTTAATAGTTTGACGTATTGTAGTGAATTTAATTTGATCTCGATGTTCTTCCTTCATTTTTCATGTATGATTGTAATTCCTCTGTAATTTGTCCTAATTCTTACTTCTAAGCTTGACTCGACATTCAGTTTTTCAAAATAGCCAAGTACCCATCGGCCCGTTTTGTCCCTAAAATGCCATCCAAAGCCTGCTTTGCTTGTGCTCAATCTTTTGTAGCCATCTATATTTAACTTTAGGAAATCTGTATTAGGATACAACCATTGAATGAGTATGGGGCCATTTTGATAGTTTGTAAGAGGAGAATTAAAAGCCTCAATAATTTCAAAGAAATAAGCTTTTACATGCCATATATTGTTCGAGGTATGCACATTCAGGTTTTCAAAATTTTTTCTATTTTTATCCTTCCAAATTTACCACAAAACAACCATGAAAAAGTAATTTCACTTTAAACCAGAAAACCCATTATCATTCTTTTTCAAATTCTCTTTTAGCCAATCAGTGGTTAGTTGATGCATGATTCTTCTAAGCCAGTGGGGGGAGGTAAGGTGTGTTCAAATGGCTTTAAAAATGGGTCAACCGCGAAAAATGTGATCCAAATCCTCCTAGTGATAATTATAGCGAGGGTAAAAGTTAAAATTTGTGATGTCTTTCAAAACTACGAGTTTCATAATTGGGAGTCTATTATGTTGGACAAGCCAACAAAAACCTTTAAGCTTTTAGAAAATTTTAATCTTCTAAATTCAGTTCCAACTAGAAAGGATGGTGGAATCAAATTGAATCACAAGGTTATAAGCACCCCGAGAGGTGAAGGACTCAGTAGATTATCCATACCAGCCGGGGGAGTCTGGATAGATGACAAAAAAAAAAAAAATTTTGACACTTAAAATAGCATTTTTATTGACAGAACTGAGCAAATAATCCACAAGGGAAATTACGAGTCCATAATTGATCATTTGATCATGAATTAGAAAGTAACGATTACATTCTCTTTCTTTTCTGTTCTTTTTTTTTCCTTTTTCTTTTGCATAGGTCCTCAAGTTTTTAATATCAATTTGCATAACTTATGCTATAATTTATAATTATTTTTTTTATTTCAGCTACAAGTTATAATTTTTATCAAACACTTACAACTTCTACTACAAACTATATTCTATAAGTTATTAGTTTCAAAAATATCAAACACCACCTTAATAAAGTTACCGTGCAAGTTCAAAAAAATTTCAAAGTATTTAAATGCGAACAAAAAAATATTGAGTTTACGCTCTTTTTAATATACAAATATTTATACATTGTGTGCATATATTTAAGAATTTATTAATTACTAATTTTTTGAAATATTTGTATTAGTATTAGTTTCATTATCAAGATTTAAAAAAATAAAATCTCATTTTTCAATCTAAAAATTGATCATGCTTAGTTTGGCCTTATTTATGGATAAAGCTTCATTTACTACAATTTTTGTTTATAAATAATAAAATTTTATTAACTTTCAATATAAAAATATATTTTTAAAATTTACTCGTTGAGACCTATTAAACAATATCAATATTAAATATAAAATTATGTAAAAATAATAAAACTTAAAAATGATAACTTTCTTATTTCTTTTGAAACATAGATATTTTCAATTTAAAAAAGTTTCAAAAATTTGGTTTCTTTTATTTTTTTCAACGATAAAACTAATTTCTATTTTTTAAAATTGAGTAAATTTTATAGTCAGTCGTCAATTAAAAGTAGAGGCGTAAAAAAAATTCGTAGCCCGCAAGCGGCCCAAGGCCTGTCGAAGCCCGTTTGTGTACAAGTTTGGCCCAGCTAAAATTCGAGCCCATAGCTGTCAATTCCGAGCCTAAGCCTCTCCTATAAGCCCGTGGACCAGGCCAAAGTCCAAAAATCCAAGCCCAAGTCCGAATCAGCCCACTTTGGCCCGTCCCAGAGACTGTGTAAGAGCGTATGGGTCCCGCATTGGCTCAGGTGGAGGCTTTTGTGTGCATACACACCTTTCCATTTTATGGACTTTGATGATTGAAGATCAGTGGGACCCACGGTCAAGAAACCGAAAGTTTGGTTTCTGGGCCTAGCATTTTTTTTTTTGATTTAGTAACTTATTAGTTATTAAATTAATAAGTTATAAATTTATATTAAATAATTAATTAGTTAATTAATAATAATACATTATAAACTTAAAGTAATATAAAATATAATAAATTAATTTAATAACTAATAAATTAGTTAATTTACTATAAATTAATAAGTTTATAATTTATAGTTTATAGTTTAATAACTAATAAAATAATAAAATTATATTTATATAATATAATAAACTAGTAATTAGTTTATAGTTTAATTTAAAAATTTATTATTATAAGTTTAATACATTAATTTATAATATATAAACTAATAAATTATTAGTTATAAATTTATAAAATATAATAAATTTTAAGTTTATAATTTTTAAATTAATATATTAACGACTACTAATAAATAGTAATTTAACATTATTTTATAAATTTATAAACTAAATAACTATACAAGTAATAAAAATACAAATTAAACAAAAAAATTTCAAAAAATTCAAAGTTCGCTCAAAGCTTGCCTAAAGCCTAGTCTGAGACTCGAGCCCAGTACTTATAGGATCTGGGTCGATTTTCTGACAAAAAAGCTCAGTTTAACCTAAAGATTTAACACGAACCCGTCGGATTGAAGTTAAATTTGATTCACCCAAATCACAATCAGACTGAGCCGAGCAAAAAATACACTCCGAATTAAAAACAAGCAAGATGTTGCGATCCGTCCAAAATGTCCTTATTCACACGTTAAAAAAATAATAATAATAATAATGTGGGCGAATACTAACCTTACAATTAAAAGAGAGTTGGTCCCACAGTGTTGTACTAGAAAGCTAACGATTTTACCCTCGTTTGTTCTTTTGCAGGTTAGGTTCTCGGGTTTTTAATATTAATAATTTGGTGACGAAATTAAATTAAGTCCCATCTTGTATAAATTGATTGGTTTTTTTTATAGTAATTTTTCTATCTTTGAATTAAAAAGATAATTTTTTTATTCTTCTCATCAAAGCAAACAAAAAAGCAAAATATCTTGATAAAAAAAATATGAAAGAAAAAAAAAGCAAAAAATCTTGATAAAAAAAATATGAAAGAAAAAAATTTCTTTTATCCTAATAATTTTTTGTTTCTTAAAAAAATCAATAATTACACACAGCTTTATCATTATTCACAACTGACACAAAACTCACTTCTCATTGTTTTCCATGAAATTCGCCATTTATATATCTTTTTTTTTTGTATCAAATTGTTAGACAAAATTCAATTAAGGTACCATAAAAGTTCACCAAATCTCAAAACTTTTAAATACACACAAAAAGGTTTAGTTCACTCATTTTTTTATTGTACTAATATCTAGTCGGTATTTCTGGGTGTACAATTAGAAGCTATCTAAATTTGCAAGGGTACAAGGATCAAACTCGGTCAAAGGAAAGGAGAGTTGATGTTGAACTCGGCACGCCGCGAGTTGGGGAAGGGAAGGACAACGAGGTGTGAGGGGTGGAGGAGAAAGGGAAGGACAACGAGGTGAGAGGGGTGGGGGAGAACCGACGACAGATTGACAATCGTGGAAGATGAGAGAGGAGTTGCTGAAGCCGGCCGTTGGTGGTGGAGGAAAAGGAGAGAGGGAGGGAGGTTGAGACTTACAGAAAAAATCATTACAATCTTGTTACTTTATAAGAATAATTTCAGGTTACCACAAAGATTTGATGAATGTATTTAGAAATGTATGTATTTAGAACCAACCGACTTTAAAATTCTTATCATTTAATACCATCAAAACTAAGGCACTTTCAAGGTGGTGTGTTCAAAATGTACAAAACAAAAAATGCACAAAATATGTAAAATAAAATTCAAAAAAGAGAAAGACCCGAACTTTTTGAACTTTGATAAGAAAGACGTTTTAGAATCATCTCAGTTATGAGAAAAACAAAAAAGTTAATATTTGTGACCAAAATAGAAAAAATAATTCAGAAAAGACAAGGGAAAAAAAGGTAAAACCAGACGGAAAAAAGTACAAATGAAGTTGTTTACACTGTCACCATAGAGAATAAAAGGAAAAAAGAGTAGTTCATAATGCATATACAAGATCCGAAACTGTAACGTGTCTTTACAAATTCAAACTTTCTAGCTAGTAGCTACACTCACACAGTTCTATTCTAAAGGCATGACAATATGTAATAATCCACATTAACAGCTCGAAAAGATCAATGACCACATACTTGGCACAGTGTATCCTCGTACCGCAGGCCTCAACTTTCATCGGCTTCAGAACCAGGCCCGAGCACAAGGCTAGGAGAAGACTCTTAACCCGAGCCACTAAGAGACGACGCCCCTTGGTTGTTGATGAGGAAACGCACGACAACGACTGTAATATTATCTGCACTACCTCTCTGATGTGCTTCCTGCATCAGCCTCTTTGCTGCCTCCTCCGGCTCTTCAATCGGTTTAACCATTGCAACAGCCACCTGAGGAAAGTTAAACATCATACAACAGAGTAGAAAGAATATTATAATCAAAAGGACCATTCTGCGACTAAAAAGGTACTGGTTTTTTAAATAAGGTGAGAAAAAGTAATCGAAGACTTCAATAAACAACTAATAAAAGGCTTGGCTTGGCCGAATTGTGCAATAAAATTGGTGAGGCGGATTGCAAAAGGGAAATCCTTCTGGTAAGATGGAATCGACCATCCACCACGAAGAGAAGCATCAATTAGATATAAGAAAATGAGAAAGAAACGAAATTATGGCAAACCTCATTTGTTACAACATCCCATAGTCCGTCACTTGCAAGAATAAGAAACTCGAGAGAGCTGTCAACCTTTTCCTCCTGCACTTTTTGTTTAAATGTCAGCATTTCAAATATGTCATTACAAAATGGCGATATAGAAGTTCCGAATGTAAAGAATGAGGGTGGCTTGCTAAAGCTGTACAATGATTTGTGTATTAATTACGACTTTTAATCAACCCTGCCACAGTTAGACACTATAGTGGACTTCTAATCAACTATCCCAGCTGAAGTTCTTCATACTCATGGACTTCTATAGTCATTAGAAGTTACCATGAAAATTTTTAGTATTCCGGCAAAATCCAATCAATTTTCTATAGGATTTTCAGTTAGACATTAAAAACTAAAAACCTAAAAAGGGAATTGGTTTCAAAAGCAACTGCACACGTTCGTGTAAAAAATGAGTAACGCAACCATGTGGCAACGTGTGAAGGATCAGACTACTACCTCTAACACTACGTCATATATGCATCCATGGCGTCTAAACTGACAAAAAGAAGAGAAAGTTGCATTTTCAACATAACTTCCTTAGTTAGCTTCTTCATATGATTTTGTTTCATTGGTATGTAAGTAGCGAACCACCTAACAGCAGGAATGCTATGCTTAAAGGTACTTTGCTTTGACGTAGGGTATACAGATAAAATGAAGTTAAATTTGAAAATTAGAAAAATTTGGCCACGTAATCCTGCACCCAAGCCTATATTTATGATCATGACCAACCGAAGACATCATTACAGAGCAGCCCAGTGCATGTGACTCCCACACTACTGGGTTTGGAAGAGGGTAGAATGTACACAGATTACCCCCGCATGCGAAAAGGCTGTTTCTGTGATATGAACCTATGACGCTATATCACAATGGAGCAACCTTACCGCTGCGCCAAGGCCCGCCCTTAAGAATACATCATTGAAAACTAAAAAGGTCATATGAGGAACAAGTAAGCATTTATTTGAAGATGTCCATGATTCACTCCAGCAATCAATATCAACGATCAATCAGACCTTAATTTCAGGATCAGCAACAACATATTGCTTCAAAAGCCGATCACCAAATGCACGAGAAACGGCAAGTACACCTCCAACTCTCCATGTTCCTATAGATGAAGATAACAATCACGCAACACCAACAATTAATCACCAAGAGATTTTAGATAGGCAACAGATATAGCTAAACAATACTTTGTATTTACCTGCCTACATACAGACAACTGATATAGCTAAACAATACTTTGTATTTACCTGCCCACATCACAAAACCTCCAGCATCTTCAATCCGTTGCCGTTCATCAGTTTGGTCAGGTTTGTGATCTCGGGAAACAGCAATAGCTGCAGGACCATGAATGAACGGGTACATGAAGGGGAAAAAATCAAATTAAAAACTAATAAGAAATCAATATATGATGAATAGTGCTAACAGAGAATACTAAATATTTGTTATTAAGCATAATATACTATACATCAAAAGTATCTACTATTCATTCAATTCTCAATTGTCAATGAAATTTATTGGTGGAAAGAACTAACCAAGAGGAAAGGGCAATGGCATGATTTGAAATACCACAGTTTGGTCACCAGAAACATGGGTCATGCGAGTCTGACAGTTGCCATTACATCTATAAAATTTCTAAAATAATATGAAGGGAACATCTCACTTGGTGTAAACCCAAAAGTGGATTTGGCTTGTGGTTTGTGAAACTGCTACAATTTTTAAGTTTCCCAAAACTCTACATTTCCTCTCTCTTCTCTTCACACACTGCTTTACAAGAGTTATCTCTTCCTCTCTCTTTCTCTATATATAACTTGAAAACCTAATCTTATTTTGCCATTCGTTTTTTTATAAGTAAAAGATTCTATTAGAAACGCATAAAAGGAGTGCTGCGCAAGAACAAGGATTACCACCAAAAGGTGGTCAAGCATACAAGGACAAAAGAGAGCAACCTATGCTGAAAAACTATACACCTTGAAAGTATAAATCCGGTAAAAAAATCAATAAATGTGTCCAAAGATGGGATACTCTCTCTGAAGCCAAAAATGAGTTGAAGCATTCAACACCTTCGAAAGATCTTCTATTCCTCTGCCTCCTAAAACACCACACTAAACAAAGAGACACTGCATTCCAAGCCCTCTGCTTGCTCCTACCAGGGCAACCTCTTTACCAAAAATCAAAGAGCTCCAACACTGAATGAAACATCACCCAAAAAAACTCCAGAAGTAGAAAGAATCAGAATTCAGAGTTGTACCGCCACCGGGCAATGTAACAATAAGTGATTACCTGATTTCCCTACTTTTTTTACATACACGACACCAATCTAGCAACGTGTGACCCCTTCTCAAGTTCTCCATTGTTAGGATGGCTTCTTTTGTAGCAGTTCAAACAAAAGAAGCCACTTTAGGAGGAGCCTTACACACCACGCTCCTCTTCAAGGGAACAAGAGACAATCAAGGAATCCTCAGGGAATCCTCAACATTTGATTGAATAATAGAGGGATGTCACCGAGAACGATATATTAGGAGCAACAAGCCACATCAAGGAATCCTCAACATTTGATTGAATAATAGAACCGATTAAAATCCATAATAAATCCATTATAGAGCCAATTTCCAATCCTGCAAAGCTCTTCTGAATAAAGGAGCCCAGACCCCGCAAAACCCCCAGACCAATAGTCCACTACAAGGACTTCCTTATCCATTGAAATGCTGAACAGATGTGGAAAAGCTTCCTATAGAGGTCTATACCCATACTAGGTGTCTGACCAAAACCTGACACTTCTCCCATTCCCTACTTTAAAAGCAAGTCGAGGCATAAAAAATTCCCAAACCCTGTTTTGGCTTCCCTATCTTTTGCATTTTGCATCTCTCTTGCAATAAGTTCTCTCTCTTATATGAAACATTTATATGAAACATTGCACAAATATCAGCCCGCCACAAATTCTATTTTAGAATATATTACTTCCACTAGTGTTAGCCATCTTGAAAAAGTTTTCGATCATCTGGAAAGGACAAAAGGAAGATCTTGTTGTTTCTTCTACAATCTATGTCTTGAACCACAACATTTTATAGAAACAAACACGCTTTTCCATCTTAACCCCAAAAGGATGGGAGAATGAACGGCCTTCTTCAATCTTTTAGTTTTATGTTGCTTTCTAACAATGCAACCAAGTTTATTAAAAAAAATGAACCCCAAACGCTTTGGGACCAAAGCAGTTAGTAGTGCACGTGTTGAATTTGTCAACTCTCAATTACGAAGATATTGAGCCCATCAATGGTCATATGAGAATTTGGTTGGTAACCCCTCCCCCATTCATATGACAAGGGCAATTCCATTTTCTCTATGGAAAATATCTGAGTATTATGATCAATTCATTCAATATTTTCCTTTTTATAGAATAAAATTTCACATTTATTTTATGCATTGGATATGCTAATGCCCACTCCATCCAACAAGAAAACTTAGTTATGAGGTCTCCACAATTATTAATCCTTTGATTTATTTTTTTGGTAAAAAAGAAATCAAAGGATTCCATTATTATAATCATTACAACAATTTGTATCTAAAGAGCAAGGGTAAAAAAAATACAAAAATAGAGTACTTGATTATCTATCCTAATTAGCCAAAGCCATAGCTATTATTTTCGTTTAGTAAAAGTTTGAGTAAGTCTTGAATGACCCCTACAAGGGCCATTAGGTTGCACTCGGGAGACAAACTTGAATGACCCCTACAAGGGCCATTAGGTTGTACTCGAGAGACAAAGGGTGCGACTTTGTCACCTTTCCCTGGTTCTCAATGAAAACTTGATGCAAATGAAGGAATTTTTGTTCTATATCTGAGCTATATATCCCGTCCAATTTTAGTAATTGAATAAATGAAACTCTGACAATTAACTAAGTGATAGAGGTAGGCGCATAGAAACAGCCAGAATTTTTCCTAGAAGCAGCGATCCTTGAAGGAGTGTGTAATACTTCACAGCTTGAGTGCTCTTGCAAAAAAGATGAACAAGGCTAGGCGATTGACTGAAGCTGTGTGATATAATCGCAAGAAGCAAAACACTTGGGCCTCCAAAAACCAATTACAATCATAGAATATGGCTCATAGACTGCTAATAAGAAACGTCTATGAGCCTTACCTAATTCCATTACACACAAATGTTCTCTATTTTGGAATCCCCTCAGGTAGAAGAATATAAGATCTCAAGTTACTTCGCTAACCAACCTAGGTTTTCACTTTCACATATATCCAATGATGCAACCACTAAATACTAAACAGCTGCCCCAAAACGTGATCTGGACAAAAGGACAGCTCTAAATGGCAGGAGATTTCAAGATGCATGCTACTGACAGAATGGATCAAAATTGAATCTATCGGTAAATATGGGTCCCAGTTTCATTTCTAAAAATGGGGTTGATGAATGGTGAGAACAAGGTTTATTAGCAAGATTAGACTTTAAAAATTGAAACTCTCTTATTGATACTAAATAACTCCAGTTTCTAGTAATTATCATCCCCACCACACGTGGATTTACCTCCAAATGAGAGAAATCCAAGCCCCAACTCCACAAGGGCTAGTGAAGGAATATGAATCTCAAAATTTATCAAAAATTCTCTTACTGAGATCTTACCCCAAAGAAAGACACACAAGTTCTTCACTACAATGCCAAACTCTCTAAATTCTAATTCTTAAATGCTTTTCTTTTAGTAGTTTTCTGAAAGGGGAAAGAAAAAAAAATGGTTCCTGACACACCCTGATCAATAATTTACATACATATACAGTGGCATAGATCTCACAATTGCAGTCCCTTGGAAGCTAAATTTTTTTCCTCAAACCATTTGTCTTAATTATACTACAACAAAATAAGAAATTCCTTATACTTGTCCCCAAAGAATTAAGAAATTCTCACATGTGGCATGGCTCTTCTCCATAAGCAGGTCAAACATGTGCAAGTATATTAAATTGTCAAGTAGGCAATGAGGTTCAAACACGTGATCCATAGCGTACTCTGGTACCATTGAAAATTGTTGAACACCAAGTCTTCTAAAAACTTAAACTAATTGAGAGGGTTGATTTTATTATTTATATACTCAACAATTTGCGTGTGTGCGTGTGTATAAGCTAGGATTGTAAGTGTTCAATGGCTAAACTATAACTGACATGTTAAGCCCAAGAGAAAAAAAGTATAACAAGTTACATTTAAATAAACAAAAATCTCAATCCGATGTGCCTGACACCGAAAAAAAAACTAGAAAATGTAGGAACTTATCAAGCACGCGCTTTCTAAATAATGTAGAAAGACATGCTATAATAAGCGACATGTGACAAGAATGCAATACATAACGTTATAAATCTCAATAACCAGCAAAAACTTAGTAAATAATGCAGAAAGACATGCTATAATAAGCGGAATGTAAAAAGAAAACAATACATAATGTTATAAATCTCAATAACCAGCAAAACTTAGCAGCAAGACTAAGAGGAGACCAAGCATTTACACTGATCACTTTAAATTCCCAACATCACATGAACATCCAAGAGACCAAGCATTTACACAGATCACTTTGAATTACCAACATCACATGAACATCCAAGAAACCAATAGCCAAGGATAGCTTACAGCAAATTCTTAGACTCCGCTTGTTTCAATATAAAATATTTTACATTAAAAAACCAAAAATGATTTACATAACAAAATGGAGTAAGTCATTTTTGGCATAAGCGGGGGAAATGGTGGTAATGATATTACGGGTGGTGGCGAGAGTGGAAGTGGTGGTAGTGATCTCGGTGGCGGCGGTGGTAGGGACAGTGACAGTAGCAAAGATGAAGGTGGCGACAACTGTGGTGGTGAGTGGTGATGGAGGCAACAATGGGGTGGTGTGATGGTGCAGGGGATAGTGGTGAAACTGGCAACAACGGTGGTGGTTGTGGAGATGGTGTTGGGGGTGTTAGCAACAGCAATGGCAATGTTGGTAATGACGATGGTAGGAATGATGGTAGTGGCAATAACGGCGGTGCTCGCGTTGGTAGTGGTAGTTGGATGGTGATGGTAGTAGCGGCGGCACTGGCCTTAATTGTGGTGGTGGTGGGAATGGTGATTGTGGTGGTAGAGGTTTGGTCGTGGTGGTGGTGATGGAAATAATGGTGGTGGTCGGAATAGTGGTGGCGATGGGCTGTATTAAATTACTATAGTATTTTCATTTTAAAAAATTATTTTTAATTTTTTTTGAAAGACCAACCACACACCGTAAGATAAAAAATAAAAAATTATTTTTATAAAGTTATTTTACAAAGAAACTATTTTTCATTGTAAAATATTTTACGTCAAAACAAACGGAGCCTTAATGTTACAAACAAAAATCTAGTGTAGAATAGCATTATGGAATTAACACTATACATGCACTTCACTTCAGTCTACATCCTATCAACTATCAAGTTTGTTTTTGCTGATCATTTCTAGCTACCCTCCACTTCTCCTACTAACCAACTACCTCATTGTACCGTTATCTTACTATTTCAAATCCTTTGAAAAGTGGCATGCTAATGAATCCCCACTTTATCCTTACTTCATTGAAACATGTGAAATCAGCTATCTATATGTAATTGGCTTTATGGAAAAACCAAAGCCCGGCAGGGCTTAAAAAACAAAGGACACCAAACTGGGGTTTACAATAGTTTACATACATAAGTCCCACTAATTTTTTCAACTTGGGTATTTCACCCATCATGACATAACCATCCAAGTCGAAGACAATTATAGAACTGAAAGCAATAAATACAAAATATCCAACCAAAAAGAACCACTCTTTACTTGGATATTAATAGTGGAATAAAGAGACCCAAAAAAATGAGATAACGGGATCGAGACTTGGAGAGAGCATTGATGACTTCTCAAAGAAACTGATCTACTATAAGATCACTGGCCGAACAAAAAACTACCAAAAAAGTGAAAAAAAAAACTATAATAAATGACACAATTTATCGACCTTTTTTGTGTGGAGAGAGAGAGAGAGAGAGAGAGAGCTTTTGTATCTTACCATCGCCTCCCCTGCAAATAACAGCTCTAGAATCCCCAACATTTGCAACCAGCAAACGGTCACCAACAAGGATAGCAGTGGAAGCAGTTGATCCAGCATCTCTGTTCTGATTATTTTCTGATTTCAGAAATTCTGAGTCTGTATGATTGTATGCATCAGCTGCAAACAAAAAAGAATCGAGGGAAAAGAAGATAGTAAAAAATAAGCATTTTATATGTTGTCGAGAGAGCAACGATATTGTACAGAAAAGAGAGGGAAACCTATAGCAGATTTTGTATCGGAAATGAACTTTGGATGCCTGATCAGATTACTGAAAAGATTTTGTTTAACATATTCTGCAGCTCGAACACCCCCATGACCTGAAATAGCCATAGAACATATATATACAACATGAAAGGCGGTAAATAGTGTACTTAGTGTAGAAGTTGTGCAAATTGAATTCATGAATTGTGAGAATGCAAACCATATTAAAGTAAATGGCAACACAGACAATGTCAATTATCTTTACACACAAAATAAAAGTTACATGATGATACCTAAATGGATAAAGAGAATAACAACTATTATAATATTTCAGCAAAATGAAACTGGGGAAACATTTGCACAAATAAAATTATGTGATGATAGCTAATCATTCATGTTTTCAAAAAATAATTATCAACCTAGAATTGTAATAATTCAGATTCAGCAGACATAATTACGCATCAATAGCATCATTCCCTTAAGGATCAGATCATGCAAAGGAAGGGGGGAGAGAGAGAGAGAGAGAGAGAGAGAGATCTACGCACCATCAAAGACTCCAAAGAGACCAACTATCTCTCCGTCCACACCATCTATTCTTGTCTCGTAAAAATCCTCCATTGAAGACCTTTTTCCAGGAGAGCTTGCATAACCATAGCTGAACTTTCCATTCTGACTGTTTTCAGGTGACAAAGTAAACTCAATATCAGACTTATCTTGTGCCACCTCAATTTTTAGAAAGAGTTATAAGCATTCCAAAGAAATATAACTTCCTTAAATTAGTAGAACTGCAGTAGGCATACAGTGTCAACTAGTGCAGAATTTAAACTGGTCACAAGCCCCTAGCTAAATAGGTGAATGCCTATGCAACCAGCACAAACATTTTATGGTATGTAATCAATATACAAGGACAAAAACATGCAGAGTCGCACAAAAGGAGATACAGACAGGTTTGCATGAGGAACTGCATGTTTAGAATCCTTTACCAGACTGTATGTAGAATCCTCTACCATTACCTTAGTAGTAAAACAGGAATGAAACAACATATTTCCCAGTATCTGACAACATATATGACACAAACACCATTTGCGAATTCACACGAAGGATCTTGACAGGGCAGCCCTCAGGTGGTTTCTGACACTAACAACCAAGACTCGGACATGGGAGGATATTGCAAATGCCTTTGTAGCACGGTACTCCTACGATTTGTAGTTGGATATCACCACCAGAGACCTAGAGACCACTTGCTAGGATACTAAGGAAACTTCTACAGAGTTTCTAAAAAGATGGAGGGCTAAGGCAGCTATGATGACTAACCGGCCCAAAGAAGACTGAGAATGGATGGTCATAAAAAACCTCCAGCCTCAGTATGTGAATCACTTATTAGCTATGCCATAAGCTACTTTTGAGCAGTTATTTGATGTCAAAAATCAAGGTTGGTTTGGTTCAATGGCAACCCGTTCAAAGATGCTATAAGAAATGGAATATTGGATAAGGAAAAAACTAGGCATAAATCAAGAAAATTAAATGTTTGGGAAAGTGGCAATGTGATCGCTGATGTGAATGCATTAAATTTCCATCCAAGCCAAAACAGGTCATAACAAGAAACTTTACCCCTTTAGGAATGTCTTTGCCTACTACAGTGGACTGCCGGGTAGAGAGAAGCCTTCGTAAGGCACTTGATCCGACCCCTCGACCT
>JAOTRH010000013.1:310993-337069 GCA_034768845.1 Heliamphora exappendiculata | reverse complement strand
ACGCTCGATGATAATGACTCAAAAACATATTTGCTCCACATTTTTATTTTTATTTTGTTAAGTTTCTATCTAATATTTTTCATTTGGTTTAATAATATTAATGAAACATGTTTACTAACATATTAGATAAATTGAAAATTAAATTTATAAATCCGTATTTGATTAATAAGGTTACAAAAACGTAAAAGTGATAATGGGCCATATATTTGAGGTATTTAGTAAAATTATAGCTAATAATTTTTAATTCTTTACTATTAATTTTAACTATAAAGAGAGCACAGAGCAACTGAAACAGGACATTAGCGTCATGCATAACCTTTTTTTTCCTTCTTTTTTTTTCTCTTTTCTTTTCTCCAATTTTCCCTCCCAAATTGTAATGCGTTGTTGGCTACTATATACGATTTCAAACTCTCACGATTCTACCCACCATCTCAAATCAAATCATATAAATTAAATACATTTATATTTATATACATATATATAAATTAAGTTTAAAGTTTAATAAGACTAAAATGTAAAAACATTATATTTTTAGCTCATGTTCATATTTATTTTTTAATTTTTATCATTTTAGTTTTAATCTTTCATCAATCAATAGTTTTATTTTACCATATTATATCCATGTCTCTTTAATAGTATTAACTTTATAATTTATTAATTATCCCCACCTCGCCACTTTTCCAATCTTCCCGTCCTACCTCTAGCCCAATAAAATAAGATACGAAGATGAAAAACTACAAACCTGTTCCCACCCCATCTCATTATTGTTCATAACGTTGAATATTTACTTTTTTGTTGGGGTGGGGGGCAAACTCGCCAAATAATATTGATCGCACCAAATATTGATTGCACCAAATAAAAACAAATATAATTTTACTTCCAAGGGGAAAAAAGAGGATAATAAATAGCTAAAAACATAAGAGGGAAGGATTCCGAACCAAAACATCAATCTTTATTGCTATATTTTTTCACCACTTTGTGAAGAACTCTAGATATACAAATCCATAATGTCTCCGGAATTTCCTCCGTAAAATGGATTGCTAGGGCAGAAATGATGTCGATCGCGAACTTATGAACATCGGGTTTTAATGCTGTGCGGATTAGCAAAGCTGCCCACATCTCCGGGGCCAACATCACGGCATGCCGGAAAGATTTAAACCCGTTCACCACCCTCATGAGCGTTGTATGTCCCTGGACACAACAATAACGCCGATGGTTATCTCACAATTATATTGACAACTAAACAATAAAGCACCTTTTCCATTCACTTCATCTACCGAGTCTTCACCTCATAGAGCTAAAGTAAAACTGAGACGAAAGAATACTTCAGAACTACACAAAAAAAATAGATCGACAACAAAATAGAATCTTTCTGAATACAAACATGGAGTTCGTACGAGGCAAGAAATCCCAAAAAACAACAAAAAAACAGTTTTGGGTCAATAGGGCCATCCAGATAGATGTATTTAATCACTAATGCATCAGAATAAAGGTGGGCAAGAAAGTCAATTAAAGAACAGACGAAGTTAAAACATGACTCAAATAAGATCGCTTTAAGGCATATACTGAAGCACTTGTGAGGAAACATGTTTTTACCAGAAAAGCAGATCAGGGAATGTGCACATTTTTTTTGCAAATTTTACCTTACGATCAGTTCAAATTCTCTCTTTCATACATCAGCAATGGGAAATTATTCATGAGTACACATGTCACACGGGCTCACCAGTTTTGACCTGAAATGGGTATGGGTACGGGTACGGGTACGAGATATGTGTCAAGGCAACTACATTTTATCGAATACGACTGTGATCTAAATCATGAGAGGATAGTCAAGAATGAAAAGTACGTCAAGAAAATAATTTGCTAATTTCAATTTATTGGTTGTATTTTTTGCCAATTATTACAAGTCAAGTGGCGCATGCTTAAGAGAAAAGTTGAATGATAGGTAGAACGGCTACTATTTAGTCACCAAGTGTCTTAAAAACTTAAATTATTAGGAAATGACCTCAACAGTGTGTATCTAGCTGTTTAACACTCCCCCTCACCTGTGACCATGTCTCGCATGTGGAGATGCGAACTAAACAAGTGCATCAACACACAGAGAACATATGGTATAATCTTGAACCCAAAATCTCTTGGAACTAAAACTCTGGTACCATATTAAGTCATCAATTGTCCAAAAAACTTAAGGTGCTAGAAAATGGGTCAACAATGTATATCAAGATATCCAATACTCCCCCTCACGTATGACCTTGTCTCTCACAAAAAGAAGCAAATAAGCTAAACTAAATAAATACACCAAAATAGATAAAACATAGTGCACAATAACAAACATAACAGGAAAACATATAAAACTTGAACTCAAGATCTCTTGAAACCAGAGCTATGATATCATGTTAAGTCCCCAATTGTCACAAAACTTAAACTATTGGAAAATTAGTCTAATAAAGTATATCAACCTATCTAACAACTACAAAAGCTGTCAACAACATTTGTTGCATCCGTAGTAGATGTTTCTTTAGAAACTCGCAACTTCTATATGTTGGTATCCTGGTATCTGGCCTTTTAGAAACAAAAGAAAAAGAAAAAACAAGCAATAAAACAAGCTTGGAAACCTTTTGGATTTGGAAATCCATAGCCTTTTGGTAATAGCCATTCTTCTAAGGTGGCTATATAAAGCCCCCAAGGACTTTCGATGATGTGTGAGAATTGGGAGAGCAAATCAATATCTCCAGAATTGAGAATCCGAATTGCTGCCACCGAGAGATCATTAAAAGTAGTGGATATCAGCCCACTTTTGTGCATAGATTGGATGGCAAACGGAACCCGGTCGTCGTGAAATTTCAAGTATATGCTCTTGACACTTGATTCATGTTATCCATCAGTGTCAATCATTAATCGGTAAGATCTAAACCTACTTATGGTTATTTGGATGAAATCGGATGAAATACACCTTACGGTGATGGATTAATATTTCTGTTATCCCAAGAATATTATTCTTAATGTTATCATCTTCTTGGTATGCCAAGAGAGTAAATTGGTGTAAACTCATTATTTGACATAGTTAAGATTTGGAATCGAACTTCAGTCCCGTGAGTTTTTTCCTTAGGGGTTTTCCATGTAAAATCTGGTGTCTTGCAGTTTCTAATTGTTATTTTTATATTGCTATTGTTGATCTCATCTAATCATGCACAAAGGAGAGAGAAATATTTATTTCACTACAGGTTATAATTATTTTTTCCCAACTTAATAGCTAGACTAGCTAGTGAACAAGAATGAGTTTTCTTCAGTTTTATAGAGCTCAATAAGATACCATGATATAATGAACTGCAGGCTTAAACCATACCTCTAACTCAAGTAACATCCAAACCTTATCCCAAGTTTAAGGTTCTTGGTTCAAGACACCCAATGTGTTTCTTAGTAGTAGTCTAGTCACAAATGTTTTCTTAAGCCCTGTTTGTTGTAGCTTATGGGTGGTGCTAAAATAACTTTTATATTGAGATTTGTCCGAAATTGTACTGCAGCTTCTGCATATTGCATACGACCTAAAAATGGTTTCAATAAGCTGGAGAAATCTGACTATCCGGAAGCTTAGGACAAGGAGAGGGTCCAACTAGCTTCTGCTTATAGATTGTTAACATTTTAGCTTTCCAGAAATTGCAGCAAAACTAAGAGAGAGAGAGAGAGAGAGAGAGAGAGAGAGAGAGAGAGAGAGAGGTATTTAAATAAACCTCAGGCTCTAATGTCTCTCTTGCTTGAACCTTTTCATCAAAAAGGCATGCAATCACCTCGTCCTGAAGAAAAATATCAGCTGCTTTAATTATGTCCCGGACAAGGAAAATGCGCACCCTCAATCCCTTTTCAGAGAGAATAAATTGAAAAAGATCTTCAGTGGCAGAAACAACAGAACGCATGTCAAAGGATTTCCAACCCAATGAATTTGATGATTTTTCAGAGTCAGTGGCTTCGCTAGTTGACTCCGAAGCTTGTTGAGATATTGCTGCTATCTGAAACAAAATGAAGTTGTTTGCAATTATTTAAGTGGGCATGGATATGCTTTGCCTTTTCCTAAATTAATCGAGATATAAAAAAAATCGCATAGAGAATAAATATCCAAAAATATATATAAAGAAATATAAAATTTTGATGAATCTGCATGAAAGCATATCAACCAGCATAATTTCATGATATGTACGTGATTGGCTACAGGCGCACCAGAAATATATTACACATGCAACAAAAATCTATATCATTTGATTAAACTATCATCTTTGACATGAGAAGTCCCAAATCCAACTTGATATGTAACTGACTAGGTGAAGGGGGGCTACCAGATATAAATTGCCGCTACAAGAAAATTATATTATCATTATCATCTTTGATATGTAAAGTCCCAAATCCAAATCCAGGTGGTTGTCACTTGTTAACCAGCCAATGTACTTTAACTACATGAAATAGTAAATATGATCTTCATCAGTAATTTAGACCTCTATACTTATCATTAAAATATATATCACGAGAAGTAATGATCACAAACTTCAAGTAGAAACCTCACACTTCCGGACAAACAATCTATCATCTATACCCAGCAATGAGTTCAAATAAATGCGCATCTTGAGAAATAAGTAACGATCTAACCTGCCGTTACCCTCAGAAAAGTTCCAAAATTGACCGAGTTGACTGCTTAAATTGTACACAACCCTAACAACATGTGCAATGTGGCATCTGACCATATATGGAGTAAGGAAATGACAAGGAATACCCTAAAAATGGTAGGCATACAAACCTCTTAGAAGATACCAAGAGGTTTAGCCGTTTAGGCAGAAACAAAAGTTATTTAAGGTGTTAATCATGACTCTGAATTCATTGTTGGGGCTCAGATGCAAAACTGCTTCAACTTTTAGGTCTTCTAAAGGTCAGCTAATGCATAAACACCACATGCAAGTGATTTGGGCATAGTGAAATACAAATTACATAGCAATTAGACGCTCAACATCTCAATTAACAACTTCTAAAAATAAAATAAAAAACTGACCTAACAATGTGGAGGTGACCCTCAGTGTAAGGCTTTCTCTTGAATATAAAACTACCTAGTCAAGGCAACTGATGGTGACTTAATCATCAGCCATATCACCTCTCTCAGGGAAGATGTTAATAATGTAAATATATAACTAGATGTGAATGATAGAGAACCAAAAGAGAAAATAACACACCAGTCGTTCTAATCGATTCCACCTTATCGAGCCATCACTACGGATAAGAAGTTCCCTCAATATTCTCCTCATATCAGGATTTGGGTCTACCAAAAGTCTCCCAATTACAAAAGGATATGCACTCTCAACAACTTTGAAATCAGGATCCAAAGATTTTGCAGTCCCTTCAAGCGATCCTAGTGCTCTCATAACCAGGGCATAGTCAGGTGGCAGAGAGAAGTTAAATTCATACATCACGGCATACAATTGGTTCATTATGGCCTGAAAAACAATACAAGAAATACATTACAACTTTGAACCATTCCATTTAGATTATACAAGACAGGTTTTTGAAGTACTGTATGAAGCATAGAGACTGAGAAATAAAAAGAACCGCATAAGTCAGGCAGGCTATTATGCTGAGATAGGACTTTTCAACAAAGTAAATGCTGAAGAACCAATTTAAGTGGATAAAAGCACAAAGTGATAGAATTCATCTTATTCTTGTATACTTATGGGAAACTAATAAAACAAACTCAGAGGCAACAATTAAATGGGATGTCCAGATCAGCCAATGAGCAAGTCATTTTCTTGGCTAAGAGTTCCTCTCCCACCCCCCATCCCTCATTCCCCATCCGGGGGGGGGGGGACAAACAAAAAAACATCCAAAAGGGGGGAAAAACCCAGAAGGAGCCAGCCCCAAAATGAACTTATTTTGTAAGAATCTAGAAGTTGTTAGGCTTCATTTTCTAGAGGTGTTGGATAGATTCTTCCAGTGGAAGCGTAAGCTTGCCAATTTACTGGCTAACCCATGCCTTGTTATTGAAGCATTAGACAGAAAGGGAATGCAGAATTTCTGCCCTGCAAGCCCATGAAAGGTGCTTTTGACTAGTATTTACCAATAAAAGTAACCTGAAATCATTACATTAAAACACAAAAGAAAAAAATGTGATAAGTTCACATGAGACAAATTCAGTATGCCATTGGCGCAACAAAAGACCAAAGAATGTACCACTACGACCCAGTCAAGAAGAAAATATCACAAACCTGGAAATCTTGTGAGTGTCTAGTCTCATAGACGAAGGATGCTTGCAAGGCATCCGAAACTGCTTGTATGTCAACCCCTTCAGGAAGAAATCCCAGAGAAAGAAAATCATTTGCCAAACCCAGAGAGTCACGATTAACAAAGTGCACAAGCTGAAAGAAACAAAGACTTGTCAACCCCACCGACTCAGAAAATTTATCTTCATTCTATTTGCCAAAATGAAAAGATTACTAGTCCATTTATGGCCTAAGAAAAGAAGGCTCCCTTTTTAGGAGGTCATAACATGCTTAATGGCTATGAAATCCACTGACATTTCAAGGCAACTGTGTACCAAGACGGATACCATAGAGATTAAATATACAAAATTCTAGAACTAGGAAATCAAAATTACAAAAAAAAAAAAAAAAAATCCCACATTGGCAGTATCTAGCGAAGTCTTCTAAATGAAAGGGATTTCATAAAATAAGATCTCTTCCACCAAGTCACTTATTTCTTTGATGAAGGTACGACCCCCCGTTTCTTCAATTCTACTTTCCTTGCTTTGATTCCTAAGATTTTTATCCGGGACTACCTCTATTTAAAAGAAATAAAAATCTCTCATCTTCTAGATAGCGTATAAAAAATAAAAAATAAAAAGTGGTAGGAGATGAAAGCATTAGTATCCTGTGGGCGGCGGCTTATTTTGCTTAAACATGTTCTCTCCTTGATGCCTATACACCTTGCAGGATGAGAAACTGTAAACATAATAAATATTCAAGTCGTGAAGCTATTGCCTTAAATTGGACCAATTCTCTAAATTTACGTTTTCTTTGAATTTCTCTTTCTTATGAGCATCAAATTCCTTATGAACACAATCCAAATATGAATATATGTGCATAAAGGTTAGGGCGTTTGGCGTTCCCTTGAAGCGACACGTTGCGCCTACCTTTAGGAGTTCTGAAAATTGGATAATGGTGCCGCATCGATGACTAGGTGCAGAGAAAAATAAGAAAGAGTCTCAGCATTTCTATGGATAACAGCAGGTAAAGGAATAAGTCCATGATTGTAACATGGAATAAAGGAATATTACCTGATAAACAATGAAATTAGATAATACCATGATAAAGAGGAAAAGTAGCATAGAATGCCTGTAAAAACCTAAATGGGCAGATGAGAAAGCAAAAGAAATAGGAAATATAGATTATAAAATCTACAATACTGGAAACTATACATAGAAATGGTTGATAAATATGAATAGCTAAAAACACTTAAAAGATAATGTAGTAACATTTTTGAATAAAGGAGATAGGATAATGTTAATTAAACTTGAATATTGGACTAGTACCTACCTAAGAAGCCCGGACACTTCTACAAAGGAGGCGTGTCGTGTCAAATACCTTTCGGACACTCCAAAATTCGTGTCCTAGATTTTTTAAGTGTCTTAATTAAAAATTGAATTTATAATAATATATACTTTTTTGACACTTAACGGACACTTCAACGACACTTAAACTCTCCGAATACATTTTATGTGGTGAATTTCTTCATAATAACAATGTTAAAACATTCTTCGAAGCACAAATTATGTATACTAAATATGTTTTGGAACATTTATTAGATGAAAAATAGGATTTTTTAATTTTTTTTAGTGTTATGCTGCATATTTTATATTACCTCTGAATAAAGTATTTACATATTTTGACATATAACAAATATATCAAAACATAAATTTTTAGCATGTCTCAGACGTGTTGTGTCCAGCATTTTTTGAAAATTAGCATATCAGCGTGTGTGTATCGTGTCGTGTTTCCGTGTTTATACTACTTAGGTGCATATTCACCTAAAGTAGAATTAGATGATCATATTAAATGGCAATTTCGAGATCACTTGGATAAAATAATGCAAGGTATACCTATAAGAGAGAAGTAATTATAGGTAGAGATTTTAATGGTCATATAGGAAAAAATGAGCAAGTACACGAAGGTGTATTTGAATTCGGTGATAGAAATGAGGTTGGAGAAGACATATTTTCCAATAGCTTTTGAACATATAATAACTAACACTTCAAGAGAGAGAGAGAGAGAGAATAATTAATGACTTTTAAGAGTGGGTCAAACAAAAGTTAAATATGTTATTTTCTTGTTAGAAAATCAGACCACTTACTAAATAGACTAATGCTACTATATATTTACACTAAGGAGCAACATAAAACCAAAAAATATATTAGAAACTCACAAACTAGATGGTGGAATTTTATGAGTGCGTTTGATTAGCAAGATACTGATGAAAACATGGGAAAAAGAAAAAAATTAAATTTATTTGAAGTTTGTCTAGCAAGAAAGTCCAAGAAATTGATGGAAATTAAATTTTTTTGTACAACAATCTTAAACTTGCAAACTTGGTTTCTGATTTCCCACAAAATATAGATAAATACAATAATTACTTCTCATACAATAACTTTCGTGTACTTGCATGTTTATCAAATTAAATTTTCATTTTCATTTTTTCCCATGAAAATTTAATTTAATTTCATGTTTATTCAAATACATGAAATTACTTCTCATAAAATTTAATTATCAAATTAAATTTTAATTTTCAAATTAAAATTTAATTTTCAATTTTAATTACTTCTCATACAATAACTTTCTAGCAACTTTCATGTTTATCAAATTAAATTTTAATTTTCTATCACCTTCTTGCAGATATTTTTATCCTAATCAAATGGATGCAAGAAAATAGGTTTTCCTTTCTTTCAATTTACTTTCTACCATCTCACTTTTCATTAGAATAATATCGAAGAAGTTCTCAGACAATCAAAGTGAAGAGGTGTAAAACTTAGTGGTGGAACAATGAGATTCAATCCATAATACTGACAAAAACTAAATGCTTTAAAAAGTAGAAAAAAATAATAGAAATGGAAAAATTTAAGAGCAATTATCAAGCTAGCAAGAAGGTTGAAAGAACCATTAGAGATTCTAAGTTGAATTATGACAATCTGTATCCTAATAGTAAAGATAGAGAAAGAAACATTCATAAACACAAGTTGAGAGAGAGAGAGAGAGAGAGAAATTTTACTAAAGTTAAGTGCATAACATTTGAGGGAGTTAGTAAAAGGTGAGATATTAAGAATACATGGAAGATTTATTTTGACAAATTGGTAAATGAATAGCATTTAAAATAGTAAGAACTAGATGGTGGAATATTAAAGGTGAGAAATTAGAGAGTTTTAAGGATAAAATGTGTAAAAAAGCAAAATAGAATTTAGAAAAAGATACTGATACTATGTGGAGTACAATGGCAAAATATATTAAAATATCAAAAGAAGTTCTTGGAGATTGAAAAGGGAAATGCCCTATAACTAAGTACACTTGGAGGTGGAATGACGAAGCCCAAGTCATAGTAAAAGTAAAGAAAGAGAGTTTTAAAAAGTGACAAGATGACAGAAATAAGGACAATTTTAGGAGTTACAAATCAACTTGTAAGGATATTAAAAAGACCGTTAGAGATGCCAAATTGAAAGTTTATAATAACTTTTATACTAGATAAGATAGTAAAGAGAGAAAAGAGCATCTATAAACTCGATAAGTGGAGAAAAAGGAGAACAACAAATCTTACTCAAGTTAAATGTAAAAAAAGCGAGGATTTAAGGGTTTTGGTGGAAAAGGAGATTAAAGAAAGATGGAAAACCTATTTTCAGAAATTATGAAATAAAAAACAAACATGTAAAAAGATTCAGAGGAAAAGAATCTGATAACTCTGATGAAACTTGAGAATATAAGTTCTATCGCAGAAAAAAAAAAGTCTGAAATAAAAACTGCAATAAAGATAATAAAATCAGATAAGATTTTACGACCAGATGGTATCCCTGCGCAGTTGTGAAAATGTCTAATTGAAGTGGGAGTATCTTGGTTAACAAAATTATTTAATAAAATCATACTGACTAGAAAAATATTCAAAATATAGAGAAAGAGTATTCTAGTGCCTATATATAAAAGTAAAGAACAAAATTCAAAATTATAACAACTATAGAGGTATTAAGTTAATGAGTCACACGATAAAGCTATGGAAAAGATTAATCGAACATTGTCTAAGATTAACAATAACAGTGGAATCAATTTTGTTTTATGCCTGATAGATTAACTATGGAAGCAATTCACATACTGAGAATATTAATAGAGAAGTATAAAGATAAGAAGTGAGATCTTCATATGGTTTTTATAGACTTAGAAAACGCCTATAATAGAAACATAGAGTGCTTAGAGATATTCATATGGTGAGCGTCAGAGAAAAAGAGAGTGACAAAAGGGTACATTGATGTGATGAAACACATGCATGGAGCTGCCACAACAATTAGATTACCCACACGAAAAACAAGTGAATTTTTAATTACAGTAGAATTACACCAAATATCGACTTTGAGTCCTTATCTATTTGCCTTAGTTATAGATGAACAAACTAGACATATTCAGGATAATATTCCATGATGTATGTTATTCGCTGATGATATTATCTTAGTAGATGAGATTAAGAGTAGAGTTAACACTAAATTACAAATGTGAAGAAAAGCTGATGCACGCAACATTTTAGAAAACTTTAATTTTAGTAATAATTTTATTTAAGAAGTTTTTTTTTGTGCCCCCTATTTTGGCACATTTTTATATGTTTTTAGTAGGCAAATTTGAGTTTATCTCAAATTTGTCTTTTTGGCAGTCTTCAATTAATTAAGGATTTGGTAAGATTTAGTTTCTTTAATAGGTTAATTCCTTAACATAGAATTTTACAATTATAAATAAATTGTAAGGGCCTTAGGACTATGGGAATTGATTATTGAGATTAAAGAAATTGAGAGAACTTTCTCTTTATTGTGTTTGTTATTAGAGATAGTATCTCTAATTTAAGTAAGCTTATAAATTTTGGTGCTAGTGTTCTTCTAGGCAATACGCATCTACTGCATCAGTTGGTATCAGAGCTAAACCCTTGTTCGAATCCTAATCATGGGATGGGGTAGTGTTGCAAACAGGAGATGAGGGGGAAGATTTGCCGTTGTCAATGAGTTGTATGAGCGGGATGACTTTGCACAAGAGGTCCAAGCGGAGGAACGAATGACGCGCATGGAAGAGTCCATTACTTCCCTAACGAAGCAAGTTACTGCCTTAATTGCGATCGTTCTACCTCGCAACCATCAGCCAATCTGACATCCCATCGTGGAAGAGGAGGTTTCGAATGATGATTCTGCCACCAACTCTTTTGCTAACTAGCAATCGAGGGGAAGGGGTAGGGGATTCATCGGTAACAACCATGATTCTCGGCACTGGGAAACTGGTCTGAAGATAGAGATTCTCGAGTTTCAAGGAAGTTTGACGCCAAAGAAGTTTTCCGATTGGATCGCCATTGCGAAGGAAAAAGCAGACAGTGAGAGCAAAATCAATTATCAAGGCTAAGTATAGGGTTATGACAGTGCATTTGTGAACTTGTGTGGCTGCAAGTGTTGTTAAAAGATTTGGGGATTGAGAATGATGGTCCTATGAAACTGTATTTTGACAATAAGACTGCTATCAACATTGCTCATAACCTCGTACAATATGACAGAAAAAATCATATAAAGATTGTCAGGCACTTTATCAAGGAAAAAGTATACAATGACTTGATTTGTATGCCGTTTGCGTAGTCCGCAGAGCAATTAGCAGACATGTTTACTAAAGAGTTTAGTAGTAAAGTTTTCACCCCATAATATATAAGTTGGGCATGAGAAATATCCACGCACCAACTTAAGGGAGAGAGTCAAGTAATTAGTTATTTTGTTAAGGGTATTATTGTATTTTAGTTGCTTTATATATAAATATCAATGATAACAGAGAACCCTAAGTTGCAATCTCATTCCTTATCGCTATTGTTTCTCTCTAGTTTCCGTCTCTCTTCTACTCTTTTCCCTACAGCTATTCTAACTGAAATCGAAATGAAATATTAGTGGAATATTGAAATTCCAATGTTTTCACCGAAAAGGAACGAAAAAATGAGTTGTTTTGACACTTATTAGGAATATCTAACAAAGTTTGTTTCTATTTGCTTTTTGTGTTTCTTAAATTTATTAAAATGATTTGAGAAAATACGAAGGAGAATAAGACAAATAACAAGAACAAATAAATATATCTTATTAATTCCATAATGATGGTTTATTTGTACCTATTTGACATAGTTTTGTAGATTATACGCATTTCGTTATCAAAGAAGTATATATATTACTAATTAATTGGTTCTGAAATCAATAATGATTATATTGATGCCTTCAACGAGATTAATATTTTTATTAGAAAGGAAAGAAAATTTATGAAACAAAAAATAGAGATTAGTACAGTCAGTGGGAACAAGTCCACCGTCAAAAAGAAAAATACAAAAGATCAAGTTTACGCTTCACACAGCGCCTTCCAATTCCTAAAGATCAAACACAAAGGAATCCCCTTAAAAGATGCCGAAAAACAAATCATCTCCATAAGGAATCCACATCTTCAAATTTATCTTAAAAACTCCAAGCTTCTCCCTCCAACCAAATTACCCAAAAGGTGAAGTAATACACTCACACATCGCTTTTGCCTTCTTATTACTACCAAAACCCTAAAATCAATCATCAACAATTGGATACATGTAGCTGGGATTCAACAAGATTACCTCGGCTGGGTAGTATGATTTGTGGTTCCATTTTATTTTTGTGATTAAAACCATTCATGACTTTTATATCCTTTTTTGAACTTGCAGGTCGGTCCATAGAAAAAACAGCCTGATTTCAGTCAACATAGAGTCTACCAGCATGACCAACTAGACGAAACTGACTGAAGATGACTTTGAATATAGTTAAAAGATAATCATCAAATTTAACAGATAATCATCAATTTTAACCAACTCTACTGTGGAACATTGTAAACATTGTAAAAGAAGGTATAACAATTGAAGATCCCAAGATGCATGCAGAGTCCAAAATTAGTTCACAGAAAGTTGCACCAGAGACAAAAAATAACACCCATGAAAATCATTGGCCCGTTTGCCTTGAAATAATCACTGAAATATTTCCTACCATTTGAATAAGCCCAACACGGTAGTGGCGTGGAATGTCCCCCATCATTCCAAAGTCAAAATAAGCAAGAGATCCATTCTTAGTAGCAACAAGGTTTCCTGGATGAGGATCAGCATGGAAAAATCCCACCTCCAGCAACTGCCTCAAAGAGCAATATAATCCCTAACAAGTCATTTAGAAAACGATAAACACCCAAAAAATCCCACGTAACTAAAAAGGAGACTGAAGGTTTATGAGTGATAACGAGAGAGAGAGAGAGAGAGAGAGAGAGAATTTAGGAACTACAAGTAGAAATCCTTTGTTCTACAGTTTCAACCTGGTCAATAAGTTTCTTGCGGTCTAAATAGGCCTTCTTCAGGCTGATTTCATCTGTCAGCTTGATTCCATCAATCCATTCCATTGTGAGGACAGTCTTACAGGTAAGGTTCCAATATATTTTTGGGACTTTAATATAATTCACCTTCCTGTATACAGATGTATTACGTGCTGTGCCTTTTAAGCTCTTCTGATCATTATCTGCCAATTGAAGTAAAATTTCAACCATCAGGATTTTGTATACAAATTTAAGCATAAGATTAAGCCAAACAAATTTTACAGAACCCAATGCAAATTCACGCGCATAAGCATAAACTAACACCCCCACCATGTGCACAATGGAGAATAAAAAAGGCAAGACAGCATCACAGGAGAATGAGACTAGAAATACTAGTGCCCAACATGCTGTAAGTCTGTAATCCAGAGATCAAGGGTGTTATGGGAGTCTCAAAGTCCCAAAGCAAAGCAAAGTTGATTCAGTGTATTAAAAACCAGCGGTGCAAAAGCTTCAGCCTGAAACTTCATGTTAGACCAAAGATCAAAATTTTGTTTTGGAGTGTTGATACAATTAGCACAAAAACGGAAACGTTTCAGTAGCAGCAAGCAGCTTTTGAAAATCCATTGAAATGTTTCTAAATGTATAAAAGCATAATAATTAATTAATTAATTAAACATATTAAGATTTAAAGTCATTGAAATAAAAGAACAAGTGTAAAGACAAGAAAATTAATGTTCTTATAAATTAATAATTGTTCAGTACTACCAAATAATTCAATTTTATTACACGCAAGTGTAAACGACTCAAAGTGTGTAACATCCCAACAAAATAATGTAATAGTATTATCCATAAGACAAAACATCCTCCTATGATTTTCTCAAAAAATCATAAAAACATTTATGAAAATGTTAATTACTGTCGATTCAGCTTACTTTTTCAGGACATCAAACTATAATTTGGTCTGTTTCACTATGTTCTGGTGTGTTTTGATATAAACAGTAGAATCATGGGATTCCCGCAAGTGGGCGGTGGGATTGGTCCCCCAAGGATTAGTCGAGGTGTGCGTAAGCTAGCCGGAACACCCTAAGTTATCAAAGAATCTCATTATTCCACTTGTGTTTTATTTTGGACTCTTAGGAAACAAAAACGTTTCCGCCATTTTTGTGGAAAGAAATAGAAATTTTGTTCCTGTGTTAGACAAGTTATGAATGATCTATGGCAATTAAGGACCAAATAAGTGGAAAGGTATTTAACTTTTCCCAATTTTTAGGATAACTACTTAAGCCATAAGCAATTCAATGGCAATAAAAGGATCACATGGCACCTCTTTTAACAATTCAATTATATCTTAAAATGTCTCAAGATTTAATTTTAGAAAAAACGCTAACTGGTATATATTAAGAAGATTCCGCCAAAACCAAGAAAAAAACCTCAAGGTGTTCATACTATTAAACAACCTTTCAAACAACCACATAATTTCCAAACAAACACTTCCCCTATACAATTCATCCCAAATCTATAGAATGAACGACTTTATTGAGAAAGTTTTGAAATCAAAATTGTGAACATCCAAAATATTTTATTCCTTTTTTTTTTTTGGATGAGCAACAAAGAATCTATTAAGGAAGTGACAAGGATTGAAAGAGGGATTCAACGGGAAAGTTCACCATTAAAAAAAAAAAGAAAAAGAAAAAAAAAACAGAAGGCAAAACCACATATCACACCACTCTCCAATTCCTGCCAATCCAAAACAAAGGAATTCCTTGGAAGAGAAGACACTGAAAAAGTTATATTAAAATGAGGGTGGACTTTAGAGTCGCAAACTGCTGGAGGATATGGACAAAAGCTTATTTAAGGCTTTAACGGATGAATTGAAAAACAAGATGCGGGGATTGGTATAGGCGTTGATTAGGGCTTGATTGGGAAAAGTTTAGGACCTGAAACTAGGAGTGTTCTAAAGCTGCTACCGAGCACCCAAAAATATTACATTGGAGTTTCATGAGGAAGAGAAGAAGAAATAGCAAGGAAAAAAAGCACTTTACCTTCACAAAGGGCTGAAGGATTAGGCAAATTCACACATACATAATCTCAACTCCTATTATTAGCTCCTATTAAATGGGAGTGTACATACTACATAAATAACTATAGGATGTTGAACTTCTCCTAATTCTAATAGGACTATAACTCAAATTAGAAATCAGGAAAATTGACAAACAAAATGTTGCAGACCTAAGAAAAAACCATATGAAAAACAAAAGACACAAATTTACCCGTAATGTGACCTGCTCGACAGTCTTTGTCCATCAAGATTGAATGTACAAAAATAAACTTCACAACAAAATACTAATGAAACATGAATAAAATCATAATTAGCAACCCCACTGACCTTTGGAAGCTGAAATAAGAATCAAGCCAACCCTAAACATATTTACATAATGTCTAAGTCATGCGCCATTTGTAACAAGGCTGCTTGCAATTAATCTTCTGTTAAGTTTAAGCAGGAGAAAAAAAAAACAACTTGAGTTGTAATAAGGCACGTAGCATTGTTTTAAATAAATAAAAAATTCATCTGGGAGGTAATTTTCAATTCAATTTAAATGTAACATTGTGGCTTTTGCAAAACAAGGATAGTCAACAAGCCTGAGAATTTCATGAAACTTAACTGAACCATATACATGATCCATCAACTATCCTGTCAAAAACTTGAGTCAAATCTTCAATGTAGCCTAACCAAAGGCAGACCAACTGTACATGTTTGACGGCAACAAATAATGCTTGAGCAGTGGAAGTATACAATTCCGAAAGGCAGTTTCCACGAGAAGTTTGTCAGGCATGTCCAATCATCAAATTGTAGTGCAATATCTTACATGAAACGGTGAATATAGAACGATAGGAGCATCTCTAAAGCATGATCATAGCACAAACATAAATGAAACTCAATACAGTAGTCCGTAGGTTAACTAGGAGTATAACAGATTTTAACTAAAATAAAAAAAGGGATTGAACTTACTGGAGTAGCAAGCATAGAGAGAAGCAAACCGCTCTGCATTTTGTCCCTCTAGCACATAATCAATTTCCTCAAACATGTGTCTCACCTATTCATTCAAGTAAAACAACCTAATCAGTGATAAAGGCACCACACAAAGAAAAAAGGTAAACTATAACGGAAGTGCATTCATTTTTAAAAAAAAAAATAAAGTTCTCACAGATACAATGAATCCACCCACATCAATTATTTTCTATGCAACATATCTGTATACAAAGATGTGACT
Organism: Heliamphora exappendiculata; assembly: GCA_034768845.1. Lineage (NCBI taxonomy): Eukaryota > Viridiplantae > Streptophyta > Magnoliopsida > Ericales > Sarraceniaceae > Heliamphora > Heliamphora exappendiculata. The sequence continues at coordinate 320,199 of JAOTRH010000013.1, read as the reverse complement.
TGTTCATCACAGCAGCTCAGTAAGAAACGGCCATTCTACATGTTATGAATTAACCTAACATGGCACCAATCGACAAATTACATAGAGCTCAAAGATTTTTGTGTGCTTTTATGATATTTGGTAGAGAAGATTTACCAGACAAAAAAAAAGTAAGAAGATAATAAACCCTGGGGCTTATTATTGCAAGTGTAGGGCCTCAGATGAAGCTGAAGGGATCAGAGAGATGATACAGGGACCCTGAACAGAATGCTCAAGGACCCCTACTCGGTTTCAGAAGCTATCAACAGAGGAAAAAAAGGTAAAGGTTAACTTGATGGTTCTTTAAAATCAGATCGTGTGATGGAGCTCTTGGGATATGGGGAGCTTACAAAGACAGATACTAGTTACTAATGCACATATAAGGCATTAGAATAATGAATGTCAATTATACAGCACAGTCGCAATGATGGCAAATTTTAAGTTTGACAGGAGATGGGAATTAAAAAGGTTTGAGGTCAAATGGAAAAACATTGAAGACTTTCTAGTGATTAAAGAAAAGACACAGATGCATTTTAAGAGAATATATTTGAAGTTATTAGTCACATGGCTTCAAGAAATCAATCACATTTTTTCTGCATCTTCAAGTGTAACTTACAATGAAATGCTAAGAAAGTGGCACAGATGTTAACCAAACATGACTTGGATGTTGATAATCTTGATATGGATTGGATATTCCGCTAAGACTGTTAAAGACAGTTCGATCCAATTACTAATTAGGAATCTAATCGTTGTGGCTTGTTGGTAGCATTGTAGCAGAAATGCTAACAAAGTTGACAACCTTGATGCTCAGATTGAACTCCCATAATATGATAAAGTTTTTTCAAAGAAACACTGAATTACAGATACAGACTTTTGGGGTCAACTATTCAAAAGTATTAGTTTTACAACAGAGATTGATCAGTGCATTTTCTATGCTCTCCCCCGCCCTCTCTCTCTCTCTCCCTCTCTCTCCCCCTTCTATCTTCTCTCTCTCAAGGAATTAACCAATTTAATAAGGCAGCTATTTAGATGCAATTAAAGTTCTCGTGAAGATATAGGTTGTCTTAACCAATTTAAAAAGGCAGCAAATTAGGTACAAAATCATGTTGCTTCAGTCCCTCCACTGAACTGGGAATAGTTCCCAAAGCTAATCCGAGATGTTACTTTGTCAATATGTGTGTGATATCAGGCAGTGATTCATCAGCTGGTCAAAACTCCAGTTGTCTTGAAGGTAGGTAGACAACAGATAGAGCACAATGAGATGTCTACCATTCATCAAATTGCCATGCTATTTAGTGGCAACAATGCAGAAGGCTCACCAACTCATTCACTGCTACTAGCAGGTCCTTCCGAGCTTTGGAAAATCGCTTTAACTGGCCTCCAATCACATGAAATAACAGGGCATCAAGGGTCAATGAGAGTGACATGCCCGGCCTCTGTACTTTGACAGCTACTAGCTCTCCAGAATGCAGGTGAGCTGCAAAACTTGAAGCAACAAAAGAAAACATTTAGCTTAACTTTACATTGAATAAAATGACTCTCAGTCAACTATTCACAAGTTCTGCAGGATGCAATTAAGCGCATGCCAAGCAGCAAAGATGCAGAACATTAGTTTGTGTTTCATCAAACATGTGCATTCTCTCAACAATCAAAAATACGGGATAGAAACTATAACAAGGCCAGAACCAAATATGTGATCTACCTCTGCCCAGCAAGAATTTTCTAACCTTTATACACCTGTCCTAAGGATGCTGCAGCAATTGGCTCTGTGCTGATGTCCGCAAATATTGTGGAAACAGGAGCGCCCAGTTGGGATTCAATAGATTTAATGGCAACATGAGTTGGAAATGGGGGTATTTGATCCTGGCAAAAATAGAGTAGTTATAACTTTATCTGGCAAAAGAAGGGGCAAAAGAATAAATCTTATTTGATATGAAAGTGCTACACATTAGGAAGTGTTTTACAGACTTCTAATAAGGTGGCCCATAAACAAAGCTAGCATACCTGCAACTTCGCAAGTTCTTCACAATATACAGTGGGCAGTATATCTGGTCTGGTGCTCAGAGCTTGTCCAAGCTACAAGTAAATGTTAGAATAAGTAACAGAATTTCTCCCAGTGCAACTTAAACATTAGACTAGAAGACCAAAATTGTTGACCATTTCATACATATCATGTGGAATCTCTATCATAATAGAAGACCGAATTTCACAAGACATGTAGATTTCTAGACCAAGAAGTTGGCACCCCGGCAGAGTCCCCCAAGTAAGATTTTTATCAACACTATGAAACTACTGCAATCAAACCTAAACGAATACCAGCAGATTATTTCAGAAATATGTACATATCTGCAACACTAGAGATGGCAGTGAGTTTAAAACATATGATTTTATGAAGTATTCTATACCATTCTTCTTAGGGCTAGTTTCTAGTCCCATATTTTCTGCATTCAAAACCCTCTTGCAGGTAACCACAGAAATTTACTCTAAAATAATATTTTGCAAGTTTCAAGTTCAGATCCTAGTATTAACTGGGTACAAAACAACCAACTGACCTGATGCACAAATAAAAATTATGTTCTAAACTTTGAAAGCAACAAATATCATCAAGCATAAAATTTGAAGGATTCGAGAAGTTTTAAAGAGCATCGTGACAGCTACTTATAAATATCATACATACTCACTTAAAGGACAAGAAAGCTGATGGGGTTGGAAAAATAAAGGGAAAATTAATTAGGGTTTGATGGACTTGTTTAGGAATAAGTCCTAACTACTTTTTGACTATTCCATAAAGTCCCATTTTTTAAATATACGATTATAGACAAATATACCCTTATATGAATCATTAATAGATATATAGATACAGATATTATTATCTTTTCTTTTGAAATTAAAACTTCTAACACTAAAATAGTCAGCGGTTTCAGCATCAAATGGAAACAAATTTACCAATGAGAAAATTCTGCAACATTCCGTCCATGGAGATAAAAGAAAGACGACTTCAATAGAAGAACCAAAGCAAGTATTAGATGATGACATGCTACCATTATAGAGAGAAGACAAGAAAAAGAGTAGAGAGAAGACTGGAAGAAGAAAGCAAGAGACGGGATGAGTTTGTGCAATTCAACATCATTTTGTTGTTTGTGAAAACAAATAAAATAAAAGCGATATACTTTAGAACTGTATTTACTTGAACATATAATGATAGCAGAAAATGAGACATTTGTTATAGAGAATGAAACAATATTTTGGTAGGAAAATAGGACATTTTACAATGTCTCAATAATTTTAGCTTACCTTCAAATAGGTATAACTATCTATTTATAATGATAAAGAAGAATTAAAGAAAAGAAATAAAATAACTTGCAAATCAAATCAGAATCAATAAAATCCTAACTTCCTAATATGTTGATTACAGTAATCAAACTATAATTAACGAAATCCTAATTTCTTAAAATATATTATTTCCAACACCCCCTTCAAGTTGGGACAAAGATATCAATCAAACCCAGCTTGACAATTGAAAACTTTAGAAGAGACGGTTTCACTAAACATGCTTAGGATCGATCTCCAGGGGTGGCTTCTCAGTTTTTAAAAACCAACTAAATTGTAGAATAACGCTACTAGAACAACAACAGCAGCCACCAAAAATAAGAACAATGCTATCGAAACAACATCGATAACTCCCAAAAATAAAAACAATACTACTGGAACAACATTGGTAGTCACCAAAAACAAGAGCAATGCTACCAGAACAATATTGATAGCCCCTAAAAACAAGAACAATGCTATTGGAGCATCGGTAGCCCCCAAAAAGCAGAACAATGCTACTGGAACAACATCGGAAGCCCCCCAAAACAAGAACAATGCTACCGGAACAATATCGGTAGCCCCCAAAAACAAGAACAATAGTACCGGAACAACACCGGTAGCCTCCAAAAATAAGAACAATGCTACCGGAACAATATCAGTATCCCCCAAAAACAATAACAATGCTACCAGAACAACATTGGTAGCCTCCAAAACCAAGAATAAGAACAAAAGAGTAATAATTCTCCAAAAAGTGCACTGTCAAAACCAACAATATAATATATTGAGATTTTAATGATACACCAATACCAAGGAAACACAGTGATCTGGAACTCGCAACCCACAACGATGGGGAATAGAAGGAACGGCAACAGCTGCAAAGAAAAGAAAAAAAACACTAGCGGAGGTGAACAAAGACCAACTGTAGTGGTGGTGGTGAGAAAAAACCAACGACGGCAGCAAAGACTTCGAAAGTGACGGTACCAGCAACAGATTCGTGATACTGGTAAAGGAATACTGGTGACAAAAGTGAGGGAGAGCAACGACAACAGCTAGGGAATCTGGACAGTCTTTTTTTTTTCCTTCTTCATATCTTGGCTCTGATACCAAGTAAAATAACAAAATTCAATAATTTTGGCTTATCTTCAAATAGGTATAACTATCTATTTATAATGATAAAGAAGAACTACATAAAATGAAGAAAATAACAAATAAATCAAATCGCAATCAATAAAATCCTAATTTCCTAATATGTTGATTATAATAATCAAACTATAATTAATGAGATCCTAATTTTTTAAAATATATTATTTCCAACATCTCATTTCTTGTCATATGAGACATTTTTCAAAACAAATAATACATTTTAATTTATTACATTTCATGCATGAATGAGTCGTCGTTTGTTAAATGACTCAATTCTCTTCAACAAAATGAGACAATATCTATAAGTGGAAGGATATAATGGAGTTGTATTTTGTGTGATCGATGGAATGTTTCATTTGTTCAGAAAATGTCTTATTTTACATAAAATGAGACATTGTAAAATGTCTCATTTCCCTACCAAAACATTGTTTCATTTTCTGTGACAAATGTCTCATTAGTGTAATCACGCATTTTTAACTCAACATACATTCTAAAACCCATCGTTTCTATTTTGTTTGCTGCTATAAACATAAAAACGATGATGAATCGCAAGAATAGACTAGAATCATATGCCATTATCTTCAATCACACTAGTTCATAAGCCATCGTCAAAGAATTTTCAGCCCTAGATCGTGGAAGATTCATGATCATTTTTGTAGAGAATATCATAACAAATATCTTGAGCTTTCATGGTCCGATTTTTGGAAGATTTTATTGATATCAATGATTTTCAAATAATAATGTTTTTTTTGTTAGAAAACCTAGATTCGTGGAGCACAAATGGTGTATTAGGGGTAATTTTAGTATAATAATAATAAGATATAGGACTTAATGGAACATTAATCTTAAGTTGGAACTCATCCCTAAACAAGTATTCCAAATGGGACCTAAGGCCACATCTCCCAAAAATAATTCTCACAGTTGAGGGGGAGGGGGTAGAAAGACAATATAAGGTAAACACATTGTAGAAACCAAGGAATTCAAGAGACCAGATGTGAACTTCAGTGACTTTTATATTGCCAGCAGTAAGTGTTCAGAGGAAATTACGATCTTAATTAACCTTAGCGCATGTCATTAATATATATAGAGAAACAACTAATCTTACAGTAACTATAATACCCTCAACTACTAAATATGTAATCAAATAACCCCCAACGCTTCCCCTAAGCTAGAGAATAAATGTCACATAAGCCCAGCATGTTACGTAGCACTCCAATTGCAATTTGCACAAAGGTTTAGTGAAGATACCAACAAATTTACATACCTATAGATATTAATTGAATAGTTATCACACTACTTTCCACTTTTTTCTTGAACTATTGACAATCTACCTCAATGTCCTTAGCTCTCTCGTGAAAAATTAGATTAGAAAAAATATAGATCGCGACTTGATTATCACAATTCATGGGTAACTTAATATCTCGTGCAGTCTCTTCAAGAAAGTGTTTCACCCATATAATCTCAAATGATGTAAAGCACACCTTGCAACAATTGGCAATTTCTTACTTTTCCAAGTGACTAGATTGCCACCCAAAAAAGTACAATGTCCTATAGTAGATCTCCTGTCAATGGTGCCCTTGCCCAATATGAATCTATAAACGCTAAATATGTGACTATTAGTCCTGTAAAGGAGCCCACAAAGCCTTAAGGTACTTTAAATTCTAAGAATTGCTTTCCCATGTGAAAGGCATGGGGCTAACATGACACCAAATGAAATGTTCAAACTTAATAATAAGATAGTTGAGCTACCAACCGCACGACGATACTTAGTAGGGTTGATCAATGCAGAACTTGACATTAAGATCCACAAGTGTCTTTACTAATTTTGACCTCAATAAACCTGTCTCTTCCAACATCTCGATCATATATTTCCATTTCAATAAGTTAATTCCATCCTCAGATCGGGCTACCTCAATACTCAAGAAGTACCTAAATTTGCCTAATTCTTTAGTATGAAACTGACTCTGAAAAAAGGTTTGTAACTCGTCAATGCATTACTCATCATTTTTAGTGAAAATAGTGTTATCTACATAAACAATCAATAGAATTTCCCCTCTCATGTGAAGAAAAAAACAAACAAATATTACCAACAACGACATCATCCAAATTTTACAATTGCATCACTAAACTTTCCAAAACAAGCTCTAAGAGATTGTTTTAAGTCTATAAATTGCCTTATGAAGTCAGCATACCTGAGTAGTCTCCCCCTGAGCAATAAACCCGAGTGGTTGCTCTATGTAAACTTTCTAATGGAGACCACCGTGTAAGAATGCATGCTTGATGTCTAACTAACATAAAGGGCATCCAAGATAGGCATCTCGATAGAGAAGAATTCGAACATAAGCAATTTTAGCAACTGGAGAGAAAGTATCAACATAGTCTAATGCCATATGTTTGAGTATACCTTTTGGTGACAAGGCGAGCCTTGAAGCATTTAACGAAGCCCGTGTTTTATTCCAAAAGACGTAGGAGTCTTGTGCATTGAGCATTGGGCTCAACAAGGTAACCTAACCTAAATCATTTGGATAATATTTCACAGTGGAAACCTAACAACAACCAATGACAGATTTACCGGAGGAAAGAGATACCAAAGGCCAAGTGCCATTATCAAGAATGACAAACATCTCTTCCTCCATGGGTTTCCTCCATCTTGGAATAGATAAGACCTCCTAAACAAATCGAGGAACATAGACAGAAGAAACAAAAGTAGTAAAGGCATACAAGGAAGCGATAAATAATCATAGGAGACAAACTGAGCAATAAGATAGGAAGTGCAACTCGGTCTACCTTTTGAAAGAGCAATGAGAAGAGAGTCTTTCGAGGAAGCAACAATTGTGGAAGGAACTAAAGGGGGAGTCAATAACGAATCTCGCAACATGTGAGAAGATTCAGTAGTAGGCACCTGAAGAGCTGAGAAATTCTTGCGTCTGCAATCATATACCCGTAATGGTAGCACAAAATGTATCCGAGGCAAAAAATACTAGACAAGAAAGATGTTCTGAGGGATTGCTAGAGCTAGGAGAGGAGAAGGACAAGAATTCATTAATGGCAGCGAAGCGTGGGAGAATAACACTTGTATCCCTTTTGGATCCGAGAATAACCCAAGAAAACACACTTGATAAACCGAGGGATCTAACATAGGAACGTAACATATATACCCAAAGATCTTACAACACAAGGAAAAAAGAGTCAGAGTGAGGGGAAAAAAAACATCATATGAGGAATTTGACCACGCAAAACCGTAGAACGAATGTGATTCACAAGGTAACACTCTTAACACTTGCCGTTGACAGCCAATCGCAAGCCGACACCACTAATAAACTACAACCGCAAGTCGTGAGAATCAACCCAAGCTCTTCCCTCGTCGACTGCCACTATACATTATACATGACTATAATATCCTTAACTAGTAAATATGTAATCAAATAACCCCTAACAGAAAGCATTGTAGAACATGCTATTTGACGCATCTAGAATCAAAAGGGAAAAAAAAGACAGAGAGCACCACAAGGGTTGAGAAATAAAATCACTTTATATCGTTTGGCTGCTTCCAACAAAGTCGTCAGTCACAAACGATCAAAATTCCATTTCACAATATTGTTTGACACATTTCAAAAACAAAAAATTCGACATAAAATACTTGGAACAATTGATGGGAAGAATATAGCTAAGCTCATATATGTATAAACATTACTTTAATCAGAAGTTAATTAGTAACATTTCAATCCTAATTCCTAACCCTATCCTTAGAGGTGCTTGCTTATCTAGAATCCCACCAAACGCTAACATTAATATGTTAAATTAATGTTCAATATACTGGTGTCTCTTTATTAGTGATTACACTACTAAAAAAAAAAAGGTAATTTGCATGTTTGGTTCAAATTTAATTATTCAAGTATCAATCATTTATGGTCAATTTTTTTTCTTTCCAATTAGATCTACTGTCCGCTGTGAGATCAACTTAACATGAATATGCTAAAGTAATGTTCAATATACTGGTTTCTCTTTATTAGTGATTACACTATTATAAAAATCTTAGTGCTGATTTATTAAGTTAATTAGAAAAAAGAAGATTTTGCCTTTTTTTTATCGGTATTAAAGATTTTCTTGTTTGGTTCAAATTTAATTATTCAAGTATCAAACATTTACGGTCATTTTTTTTATTTCCTGTTAGATCTACTGTCAGCTGTGAGATCAACTTGAACTACCCACCATAATAGCATGGATCAAAATACACCAATCCCAGCAATGACTGAGCCCTTAAATGGGAATCTGATTCAGCTAATTTCAAAGGAACATAATAAAATAAATTCGTCATTGGGCTGTCCACCATAGTCTGGTGAAGCACACAGCATGAAACTCATCCAAAAGACTTCTACATCAGACCCATAGGGATTCCTTGTACCTGTCACCATTTGTGTAATTAATTTTAATAAATAAAAAAAGGCCAAAGGGAAGAATGACAAATGAACAAAAGAAAAGCTTGAATCTGTGCAGTGGCCAGCGACGAAGGTGACAGTGATGATCAACAAAACCATGGAAACAACTTCATTTGAGGTGAGACCCTGAAATATTGGGATTTTAGGAAGAATTCAAGTGGATTGCTAGTGAAATCAAAAAGTTTCAGTCATTTCAAATACAAAATTTCAATTTGCTTGTAAATGACATCAAGCAGAAGTTCAAAATATTGGGAACATTTTGCTCCAACTTTACAAAGCTTGGGGATGTGTTCCTCC
>JAOTRH010000013.1:299581-310893 GCA_034768845.1 Heliamphora exappendiculata | reverse complement strand
CTTCTCATCTCTTTTCTTCTTCTCTGTTTCTCCTTCTTCTTTCTTCAAACCCTAAATTTATTTTTACTATTCAACTAGAACCAATAGAGACAACCTGCATAGAAGCACCATTGGCAGTAGAAATAGAAATTGGAGAAGTGGGGGAAGTACAATGACTAAAACTGGACAAATCAGGTGTCATACGATGAGAAGAACCGGTATCAAATATCCAAGTAACGGGGGAAATACAAGTGAGACAAGAACTATGCAAACCTGAAGAGAACGTAGACATAACAAATGCATGAAATTGGAGCCCAAAAGATACCTGCTTAGTCTGTGGTCTGAAATTGCTCAAATAGAGAACGTACAAAGGAGATTGAAGCACCACTGAAAGGCGAGAAAACCCAAATCATATGCCAGAATTCGTATCTAAATTCTCGAGTCAAGAGAGAAACTTATGCCCATTGTGAAGAATTTCCATGCAATCCGGTACTATAGCTTGCAATTTTTCATCAGCTAAAGCACAGAAAGCAAGATCCAATAGTACCAAAACTAATTCCAAAGCTAATTCCAAATAGTACCCAAAAATAAGAACTAGAATCCAAACAGTGCTAAGAGAGAACCAGAAGCCAAACAAAAGTAAGAACAAGGAGCCAAACAGTGCCAATAGTTGAACTAAGAGCCAAACAGTACCAAGCTAAAATCACAAACCAATACAAACAGTACCAAACTGAAATCACAAATCAATATTACTGCTGGTGAGGTCGCCGGTGCTGATAAGGGGGTCCGACGAGGTCACCGGTGCGGATAAGGGGGTCCGACGAGGTTGTCAGTGCTGCTAAGGAGGTCCGGCGAAGTCGCGGGCAGTCCAGGAGTCTCGGCTGGGGGCTTTTGAGGCCAAAGGGTTGCTGATCTACGGGTTTTGGGTGTCAGCGGCAACGCTCGGAGAAGAGGAAGGACCCGACGAAGTCGTCAGTGCTAGTTGTAATTGCAGAAGCCGTCGTCTAGGGGTTTTGCAACTCGAGGAAGAGTAGATCTAAGGTTTCGGTGACGATCGAAGGAGAGGGATCTAGGGCGGCTGGTTTGCGACGATCGAAGAAGTAGATCTAGGGTTTCGATATCGTGAAGAGATTAAGATTTGCAGATCGTGGTGAGTGGCGATTGCGAAGGCAGCAGAAGGTTGCAATAAGGTAACAAAGGGTCACAACGAGGGTCGTGAAGGGTGAGTACCAGAGGTGAGATCGTCGAAGGCTAGGGTTTTGAATGCAGAAGGGGATTTCGTCGGAGGGGGAAGCGGTGGTCAACGGTGACTGCAGTGGCTAGGGTTTTGCTGGCTCTAATACCATGTCAGAAAATAAGGTAAAGACTACTATTATTGCATGAGCCAAAAAAGCATAATTTACAATGAAAAAATACATCAAATTTATAGGCTATAGAAATCCAAATAATGATAATAAACTAACTAGGATACCAAATCACAATAATGAAAAAATCTCAAACAACAATAATAATATATTCTAACAATCCTAATAACGGGAAAGTGTCTCTAATAATATATTCTAACAATCCCAATAACGGAAAAGTATCCCTAATAATATATTCTCACGGTCGACACTGCCACTATCGAACACCTAGGGTTCCAGCGATAGACGACGTGAAAAATCAAATTCTTCCTCTCCCCCCTCCCACATATCTTTCCACACAATGATGTGAATAGAGTCCAATCAACAATAATGCCCAGCCACTAACGACATCTTCTACAACATGGATACCCACCATTGAAGAACTCCTTGCAAGAAACCAATGGATCGCATGCAACTGGTGCTCACAAATTTGGCCTTTGGTGCTAACAATGTGGGCACCTAATAAAGAAACCAAATTTTTATAGAACCAACGATGTCAATCTATATATGTGGCTATATACCAATGGGTTTCAACTGGATACCCAAAAAGTTGGGTAAATTTTGGGAAGCCAAACACGGTCTTATTGAAGGGTAAAATTAAAAATTCAATAATCTAATCCCATCGTACTTGTGCAAATCAAATATGATATTACCAATCCCATTCTCTAATCCGGTTTCAAATCAAACAAGAGACTAGACTACCGCCTTTATTTTTCATTGAAACAAGCAAGCATGATGCACTCAAATTCTTCAAAGGGAAAGCTACAACTCATTACACAAAATAGCTTTAGGGAGATATTTGCCCCTTTATTTTCATTGAAACAAGCAAACATGATGAACTCAAGATATTCGTCAACATTACCTCAAGGACTTTCCTTTTCTTCTAAAAGCAAAAGTGAATCCACTAAAGGCACCAAAAGGGACAAACCTCTGTACCTAGGCATACACCAAATCGACCTATAAAATCTACAAAACAAAATGAAGAATCGTCAGGCTTCCCTTTAAGCCAAATGGAAAGCTACAAAGTAAAGCCCGTTCTATGAAACCCCATTTGTACGTCCTCAATTGTGTTTCCATTCCTCTTCCTCAACAAACGCCCATCAAGCACAAAGGATCCACTTTCCAAGTTTTCCACACACTCTTTGAGTGTGGCTCCCACTAGCCTAATATTAGAATGACTTGATAAAATGAAATCATCATCACCCATAGAATACAAAAAACAGAAAAGAAGATATTTCACAAATCCATCACCACCTCGCACAGCATTATTAAATGATCCATTGCCCCTATTGCTTCTTACAGATACAGTACGAGAAGCGAAGAGCTTGGACACAGACATACGACACAACACGGACACCTTGACACTACAATTTTCAAATAACGCAAGACACGGCACGTCAGTAACACGTTAAATTATATATTTCTATATATTTATTATATGTCAAATATATAAATAATTTATTCAAAAGTAATGAAAAATATACAACATACCACTAATTAAATTAAAATGCCATATATTTCATGTTATCAATGTTTCAAAACACATTTAGTGTGCGAAAGTTGTGTTTTGAAGAATGCAAAACATTATTATTATAAAGAGATTCATTACATAGAACATATTCAACAGGTTTAAGAAATGTCGTCTTAAGTGTATATGAAGTGTTCAAAAAGTGTCTAATATCATAATTTTATTTTTTAATTAAGACACGTTTAAGAAGTGTCGAATATGCTTTAGAAGTATTCGAAGAGTGTCATTGTCCGATACCATACAAGTGTCTAGTACGACACAAGTGTCCAACACTGACAAGTCTCCTCTATACAAATGTCCATTGATTCTTAGGTCAGAAATAACATGTCAAAAAGAAACTACATGCACATTACAAGGTATGCATTGTAATGATAAAGAGACTAAAAGAAAACAGTAAATACATTACAGCAACATTTTCACAGAAAGAGCAACTTGCCTTGACATAAAAAGGTCCCAAGCGGATTAAAGTCTCACGAAACTGCAATGAGTTGAATAAAGGTGTGGTAAGATTTACATAGGTACATGTTTGTGACTTTCTGTCTCTACTACAACAATAAATAAATCAAATCAAATAATTAGTCATAAGCAACATTCTATGATGGTTTCAAAGAATTGATTTGCATAATATAACCTAATATTGCAACTATACAATGCTTTATACATGTAGAAGACCATTGATCATTCTTCAGATCTAATGAGAAATGCTAGTTCCCTATTATTTTTAAAAAAATATATGACATGCCAGCATCTCAGAAACAATTTAAGCACTTGGATTAGAGTTACTGCTATTATGCTTAAATATCCTTGGAAAGCACAATTTGGAAATAGTGAACCTTGACCCTGTTCCTTTTCCGGTTTGCTAACGGTTTGGTTTTGAAAACATTGTTCCGCAGTGCCTCGATCAAGAATCATATTTTCGTCCATATGAAAAATTGGACCCAGATTTAAATTCAATGGGAAATCAGCAAAACATGAAATAGGTTCATATCAAGAAGAATACGATACATGTGCATGAGATGCTAACATGAAATATTTTGATGGAGAATAAACTTGACTCAAAGGGGCGTGGCTAATGCCCTGATATTTAAAGTCATCTAGAACATCCTCAAGAAAACCAATAAGATTAAGAAAAGGAATATGATTCACAGATTTATGAGCTGAACAATCAGAAATGATCTCAAATGAACTCTCAGCATCAGCCAAGAGTGCACTGCGACAAACTAGTGAATAGAGGGTACAACAGGCTCAAAAGTGGTATTATCAGTAGTGGACTCAAGGACTAGATTAACATCCCCCATAGCCTGCTCTGCAATATTAATGGCCGGCATTGCTTACCGTGCTATCTATTTCTTTTTCACTCCTTCCCTGGCCACAAGAAGGGCTTGACAATCGAATACCATTCTCAATCTTTCTTGCACTACTTCTCCAGTGACAGCAGGCTCTCTTGCACATTTTCAGGTACAACAAGTTGTTCCTCAATGCTAAAATAAGTAGTGATTTAAATGTAGAATTTTTTATTCCTATTACCGCAATTCAGTGATTCCAGTTTCCTTATTATCTAATACAATAACAATCATTTAATATAATTTGAGTATAACACTTGCAACATTTCATACCTTAACTGAAATAAGAAACCAAACTAACAAAATCTAATGAACAAACCAAAGTTAAATAAGAAATAAATCCCTTAGAAAAATCAACTTCCCAAATAAATTAAAATTCTTATATCTGACAAATTATAAATCTTTGATGTGTCTTCATCCAATTCTTTTGTGTCCTAATCACACATAAGTTGAGCATCCATGTTTTCAAATCTATTGTTAGCTAAATAATACAGATTATTTACTACTTAGGTCGCAAGAAATTTTTCATTGACTGCATTCTTAGGTTCCATAGATGATTTTGATGTTTTATATACTGCAAAGTATTTTCGTCTAAATTTCAAATATGTATTTTCACAACAGCTTTTTGAAATTTCTACAGTCCATTTTGCTGGCTTTACTTACCAAGATAGAATTATGGAGTACAAAGCACCAAAATAGAAAAATAAAAGAAAAGAGAGAGGAGTTGAACAAAAAAAGATAAACAAAAGGAAAAGGAAAAACATGGAAAGAAAATTGCTATCTATAAATTACCTTAACAGAACGTTTATTTATGTCGTGAACAAAAAATTGCCAAACAGTTAGCTTCAACACATGGAATGAAATAATTGCAGCCCTATACAAAGCCAAGAATGGACCAAATCGGAAGAACATTGAAACATTTTTTGAGCTGTAAGTTCCAAGTGCATGCCCAAATTCACTTTCTAGTGATTCCTTTCTCAATTTTGCATACTCAGCAGATGGCCTTTCACCATGCACACTAGTAAAGCCAGTGGAAAAGCTACAGCAAAAACACTGTGTGAGTAGTAGCAAAAAAGGCATGAAAGGATATGAGCAAGGAATTCACTGAATAAAATTGATTGTTCTTCTTAAAAAATAAATAAATAAATAAAATCGTAGGAGAAATGCAAATTCATCATAAAAACACAGAGGGTGGATGCAAAGTGTTCCAAAGCAGTTAAAGTAAAACTGCTACCACATTTAAATGCATCATACCCGAAGAAAGCAGCAACCAAGACAATTGTTCACTTACGAATTTCGGAGCAACAAGTATATTGGAATAAAGTTATCATTTCTTCTTCCAATTTCTGAACTTCTCTGTCCTCCTAGCGATAAACATATCTGCAAAATGGTCTCAACTGAGCTATCATTTTGTGAAGCTGCAAGAAGAGCCCAAATGGATGTTAAGATCAACACAGCACAGCAGCAGAAATACTAGACACACTGATACAGCTAGTCCTCAAAGAAAGGGCATAGGCAAGACAACGACATTACAGTATGCCGATATTTATACAGTTTATATAAAAACAAAAAATTAAATTATATGAAAGATGAAGCACAACAAATATCCTGTAAATTAAGCATTATTCTTCGGCGCGCTTTCTTGCTGAAGTTTTCAGTATCTTTGACAGTATGTTCTTTTGTTCCGTGGTTCATGTTGTTCGAAGATGATATTGTCTTAGAAATTTGGGAGAGAAGCATTGGAGTCTAAGCGGTCTAAAATAAATAGGAATAAAACTAAATATATGAAACATACATTTAGTAACAATAGAAGAGAAAAAAATAAAAATAATTGAAAAAAACAAAGAAGTTAAGATTGAAAATTATGGGACACCAAAAAAATTGAACAGCTTGGAGAGATTAGATATAATGTAACTCATACAATCAAAGAAAGTTGACTCAAGTAGAAGGGTGCTTTGAGCATATTATGTGATCGACAAATACTTATGAAATTGGAAGAAAATCTTCCAATTTTATAGAACAATCAGGCCAGTAATTCCATAGGGGACTAATGCACAACACAAAAAATAAAATGAGTGTAGCTAAAATGACTGTTAAGATACATGTGTGAAAAGACAGAGAAAATTAGAAACGAAAACGTTCTGGAAATTGCAAAGGTAGTACCAATTGAAGAGAAGTCGAGAAAAATTAAATTAAAACGAAGAATAGTAGTTGCAAGTGCAACAGTAAAGAAGTGTACCAGGATTGCTGTTAATCGAAATGCTATGGAGTGAAAGACCTAAATTGACATGACAAGTAGTGGTAAAAAACTTCTATGATTTATTAAATTTAACTGGACCTAAAGCCACTGACAGAGCAAAATGGAGAGAAATTATTCACAAAACTGACCCCAATTGATGGAGACACAAGGCTTGGTTGAGTTTGGTTTGGTTTGGTTTGTCAATTTGTTCTTTTCCTCTATTATAAGCAGCAATTACATCTTTACATAGGCATGTATATGATACCAAATTTTAAAGATGGGTTAAGACACATTTGAATTTCCACGCGAGAGTTGCATACCCTGAGCAATTCTTCTATTGTTAAATTCAGTATATATGTCATGCCGGAAGCCAAGTATCATTGAAGTCTCCAAAATTATAAATTTTCATTTTACAAATAAAAACACGTCCAAACATGTAGGAATATCTGACAATGTCACTACCAAACATGTTTGACACGGTAATGGGTTATCCCCAGAATTGCCTGGGCTACTTCGCTTAGGATACCATCCGAGCAGCGTGTGATGCAGATATGCAAAGAAAAATAGTTATAGAAAAGGAATTTCACATGATGCCTACTTGTACTGCAATTTTGGAATTAATTTTGATTCGACATGACAAGGTGACTGACAAGTGGAAGCAAGGAAGTTTATGTAGCCCAAAAAGTGAAAGAAATTACAGAAAAAGGAGAACAACAAGAGTCTGAGAATCATCCCTGAGATTCTTCAAGCTTCACCCTAGGGTTAGAATTGCATATGCTTCCAAATATAACACTAGCACTTAACCAGATATAAAAATATTTGCTTCCAAAAAGATTTACTGATTTAGTAGTTCTAAAGGTTTGTGATGCATCATTACTTTATTTTATTTTTTTTAAATATATTAAAAACAAGAGCAAAGAATCTTATTGTCTTCAATTAATGCCCTAAACTGCCTAAGCTTCAGGTGAAAGTTGTGCCAGTTTATGATTTCACATATTAAAACTTATGGGCCATTCACTGGATTCAAATATACTTTACTAAATTTTATTTTACTAAATTTTAAGAGCATAAAAAATTAAAAAACCAAAAGTGAATTAACAAACCCAAAAGATTTAATCCATATGAGTTGCATATTGTTTGGTTGTGCAATTTTAATGGATTTCATTACCACTCATATATCTGGTCAAGTTCTCCATGTAATTAGACTGCATTACTATGAGGCACTATCCATAAAATGTATAGACGTAGCAAGAGCCAAAGAAAAAAAAAAAAAGAACCGGCACAACATGAGAACGCAAGATAAAACTTCATGTACCTCAATGATCTAAATCTAAACACCTGCTAAAATAGCTCAACACTGCACACATGAACAGATTCTGGAAACACAAAGTTATTTCTCCCCATCCTAGAAACCAGAAAATGAAGGCTTGAGAATAGTACCACCTCCTCTTTGCCTTAGTTCAGAATAGTCGCCGCCGCTGTCAAATAGCATATCGACACCGCCGATAATCTGAATATAACCAGACGCTTTGCTTGGTTAGCCATTTTCTAATAGTGAGGGTTTATGAGGGAGAATGGTCTCTTCGTCGGATTCTAGTGGAGCAAATGTGAGCCCTAGAACAGTGAATCAAAGTTTCGTCTCATCACACTCTGGATTGGTTCAGCTATGCAAAAAGGACTTATTTAAAGAGGTATTATTTGTTTTAGTTCTTCTTGATTGCTTTGTTTCATGGGAAAAAAATTAAGAAATAGAAGTGGTTCATCTACTAAGTTCACTTTAAAGGAATTTCACTCTACATTAGTCCGAAATCATTTGGAATCGAAGGATTTTAATCATGAAAAATTTGGAAAAAGCCTTATAAATGATGGATCTCTTAGAGTAGATGTTGAGTTCGTATTTGACAAAGACAACTTATGTGTTAGCGAAGGAATTTGTATTTGTGATAATCTTAGCACCCTTGAAACTCATAGGGCTCTTGATGGTCGATCAGATATTGAGAGTTTTCCTTTAACTCCTAATATTGTGGTTGATCAGGTTGGTGGTGATGGACTTATTGTACAAAAAATTAATTTTATTGGTTTAAATGTGAGTGATTTTCAACCTGATCTCATGAGTTCTACGTCGGCCACTATCCTAGTCTAACCAAGTACCACTCCGGGGTTAAAATAGTCGGTTGATTCTACAACCCATTTAGAGAAGGGCCGTGCAACAATTAATATAGAATCGAGCAAAGTGAAGTCTTGGTCTAACATTATGAAGGAAAACTCTTACTTTGATAAGATAAGGGGTAATCTTAGCCTCTTTAATGTTAGACTTGAAAAAAATGAGCTAAAGGTCCCTCTTGAAGTTTCTAAAAAAGGGTGTTCACAATGGGATAATGTTTTGGTGGGGTTTTCATTGACAGGAAATTATCTTTACATAATGTTAAAAGTTGAGCAGAAAAGTTATGGAAAAAAAATCTCAATGATATCATTACTCTTGATAATGGTTTTTTTATTTTCAAGATGAAGAGTAAAAAAGCTATTGAAACAATTCTTGAGAAGGGTCCATACTTCTTTGGTAGTTGGCTAATTATTGTCAAGAAATGGTTCCCGGGAATGCATTTATCTAAATAAGTGTTTTTTAGTGTGCCAATTTGAGTGAAGTTTTATAATGTGCCTCTTGAATTTTGGACTAATGTTGGCTAAAGTTATGTGGGGAGTGTTATTAGAAAACTTTTGTACTCTGATAACTATACGAAATTCAAAACAAGACTTACTTTTGCTAGAGTGTATGTTGAAATTCAAGCAAATAAGAATATCCCAGATTCTTTCATGCTAAATTTGAGCTATGGATCTAACGAAATTAGAGTGAAGTGCCTTGGAATCCCCTAAAGTGTGATAAGTGTATGATCTTTGGTCACTCTAATAATTCTTGCCCTAACAAAGTCAAAGATCACGAGTTCTACTTCTTTACCCAAACAAGAATGGAAAGTAAAAGAAGACAAAAAGATGAGCTCAAGTCAAGAACCTAGTGAATGGGAAGAAATAAAAAAGAAATAAGGGAAAGTTATTTCTTATGCTTCTCCAATTTATAAGGCTCTTTCTTTCTCAAATCTATTTAATGTGCTTAAATCTTGTGTGCTAGAGGAGATAAACTTATGTAAGAAAGTAATAGATGAAAAGGGTGATGATAATGTGTGCTCTCCAAGCGTGAACATAACGGGGTGTGTTAGTGTGGAAGATATGAACAATCCTTTGGTGGATGTAGTTACTAACTATTGCAATGCGGATCTTGAGGAGTCGGTAGAGTATCAAGTAGATTGTTAATCAGATAGTATTAAGCTTACTGAAGGCATTAACTGTAATGGGGCACGCACTTAGTTTATTTACAGCTAAACGATGATAAACAACAAGATATAGTGCGTCCAACCACACTAGATAACAATCATAATAAAGCTAACAATCCCTTCAAGCTGGAGCATATATATTCAACATGCTCGGCTTGTCACATATGTATCGAACCCGAAGACCCGGAACGGATTTAGTGAAAATATCTGCCAATTGCTCTCCAATAGAACAGAGCCAAACATGATCACACCATTCTGAAACTCTCGCCGAATGAAATGACATTCCACCTCGATATGTTTCGTGCGCTCGTGAAATACTGAATTTGTAGTAATATACATTACAGATTTATTATCACACCAAAACTTGGTTGGGTCATGACAAGGATCACCCAACTCACTAAATAACTGACGGAGTCATAAAATCTCAGATGTCACTAGAGCCATGGCCCGATATTCAGCTTTTGCACTCGACCGAGAAACCATGTCCTGCTTCTTACTCTTCCAAGAGATAAGATTGCCACCAATAAATATAGAGAATCCATAAGTAGACTTCCGATCAATGGAGCATCCTGCCTAGTTTGCATCAGAATACCCCTCCATATAGAGTGGCCATGATCACTAAAATGTAGCCCCTTACCAGGGTTACTGTGGAGATATCATAAAATTCGAACCACGGCATTCTAATGTAAAACCTGAGGCACAGCCATAAACTGACTTACCACACTCATAGAAAAGGCGATGTCTAGTCTTGTCATTATTGTCAGATAGTTCAACTTCCCAACCATTCTTCTATATCGGTAAGGATGAAGAAAAATATCGCCCTCATCAGGGAGGAGTTTGACACTCGGGTCCATAGGTAACTCGACGCCCTTTACTCGCAGAAGCCCCGCATCAGCTAGAATATCCAGGACGTATTTCCGCTAGAAAATAAAGATACCCTTCTTGCAACGTGCTACCTCAACTCTGAAAAAGTATTTTAATTTTTCCAAATCTTTAGTTTGAAACTGAGATTTCAGAAATTGCTTCAACTCAGAAATGCCCACCGTATCATCCCATGTGATAACAATATCATCAACGTATACTATTAATCGAATACAGCCAGTAGAGGAACGCCGATAGAACACAGTGTGGTCTTTTCCTGACTGAGAAGACTAAATTGGCACATAACCATACTAAAGCGACCAAACCATACTCGTGAAGACTACTTCAATCCATAAAGAGAGCGATGGAGATGACATACCAACTAAGACCGCCCCTTAGCAACAAAACCGGGAGGTTGCTCCATATAGACTTCCTCTTACAAATCACCGCGAAGAAAAGTATTTTTTACATCAAGCTGATACAAAGGCCAATGGCGAGTGGCAGCAAGAGACAGAAATAAACGAACAGATGCCATCTTAGCAACGGGAGATAGGGTCTCAAAATAATCAATTCCATACGTCTGAGCATACCCCTTTGCAACAAGACGGGCCTTCAAGCGAGCAAGAGAAC
>JAOTRH010000013.1:270942-298678 GCA_034768845.1 Heliamphora exappendiculata | reverse complement strand
AAACCTACTAAAATAATATAATAAAAACAAATTCAAAATCAGTAAAAAAATAAATTTATTAATTTGTAGATGGCTACTATAATAACTTATTGTACCTTATTGCGTGTAGGTTAATAAGAAAAGAGCTTGTTACACAAAACGAAAATTATGAAATTCGTATTATTACGACCTTTAAACAAAAATAATTATCATTATGTTGGTTCTTTCAATAATAAAAGTTTTTTTTTTATTCCAAACCTATGAACAGAGAGTGTTTTATTCAACACTCTATAATTAAGGTACATAGGTAATAAATTTTTATTTTGTTAGGAAAAAAGTTTTTTATTAATATGCCCTTAGATTATAAGAATGAGTTTATTTTTTATTTATTTTTATATTTAAAATAAAACTCACTAAAATAATATAATAGAAACAAACTCAAGTGAGTGAGAAAATAAATTTATTAATTTGTACATGACTACCACAATACCTTATTGCATCTAGGTTAATCAGAAAAAAAAAATCTTGCACGAAATGAACATTAAGTAATTCGTAGTATTGCGACCTTTAAACAAAACTAATTATCTTTACATTGGGTCTTTCAATATTAAAAGTTTTTTTTATTACGAAGCTCTGAATATATATATTAAAGTGTTTTATTGAACTTTCTATAATTAAGGTACATTGGCAATAAAGTTTTATTTTGTTAAGAAAGGAGTTTATTATTAATATACCCTTTGATTACAAGAATGAGTTTTTTTTTATATTTAAAATAAAATCCACTAAAATAATATAATAAAAACACATTCAAAGTCAGTGAGAAAATGAATTTATTAATTTGTAGATGACTACTATAATAATTTATTGTACCTTATTACGTATAGGTTAATTAGAAAACAACGTCTTACACAAAACGAACATAAAGTAATGCACAGTATTGCATCATTTAAACAAAAATAATTATTATTATGTTGGGTCTTTCAATAATAAAAGTTTTTTTATTTTTATTGCGAACCTCTAAATAGAATAGAATAGTGTTTTATTCAACTTTCTATAATTAAGGTACATAGGCAATAAATTTTTATTTTGTTAGAGAATGAGTTTTTTATTAATATGCCTCATTAATTTGTATATGACTACAATAATACTTTATTGCATGTAGGTTAATCAGAAAAAAAAAGTCTAACACGAAACGAACTTTAAGTAATTCGTAGTATTGCGACCTTTAAACAAAACTAATTATCATTATGTTGGGTCTTTCAATAATAAAGGTTTTTTTTTATTAGGAACCTCTAAATATATAGAAGAGTGTTTTATTGAACTTTCTATAATTAAGATACATAGGCAATAAATTTTTATTTTGTTAGGGAAGGAGTTTTTTATTAATATGCCCTTAGATTATAAGAACAAGTTTTTTTTTTTTTTATATTTAAAATAAAGCCCACTAAAATAATATAATAGAAACAAACTCAAAGTCAGTAAGAATTAATTTATTAATTTGTAGATGATTACTATAATAACTTATTGTACCTTATTGCGTGTAGGTTAATCAAAAAAGAGCTTGTTACACAAAACGAAAATTAAGTAACTCGTATTATTGCGACCTTTAAACAAAAATAATTATCATTATGTTGGTTCTTTCAATAATAAAAGTTATTTTTTTATTCCAAACCTATGAATAGAAGAGTGTTTTATTCAACACTCTATAATTAAGGTACATAGGCAATAAATTTTTATTTTGTTAGGAAAGGAGTTTTTTATTAATATGCCCTTAGATTATAAGAATGAGTTTATTTTTTATTTTATTTGATATTTAAACTGAAACCCACTAAAATAATATAATAGAAACAAACTCAAGTGAGTGAAAAAATGAATATATTAATTTGTACATGACTACCATAATACCTTATTGCATCTAGGTTAATCAGAAAAAAAAAAAATCTTACACGAAATGAACATTAAGTAATTCGTAGTATTGCGACCTTTAAACAAAACTAATTATCTTTACATTGGGTCTTTCAATAATAAAAGTTTTTTTTATTACGAACCTCTGAATATATAGAAAAGTGTTTTATTGAACTTTCTATAATTAAGGTACATAGGCAATAAAGTTTTATTTTGTTAGGAAAGGAGTTTATTATTAATATGCCATTTGATTATAAGAATGAGTTTTTTTTTTATATTTAAAATAAAACCCACTAAAATAATATAATAAAAACAAATTCAAAGTCAGTGAGAAAATAAATTTATTAATTTGTAGATGACTACTATAATAACTTATTGTACCTTATTGCGTGTAGGTTAATTAGAAAACAACGTCTTACACAAAACGAACATAAAGTAATTTACAGTATTGCAACCTTTAAACAAAAATAATTATTATTATATTGGGTCTTTCAATATTAAAATTTTTTTTTATTTTTATTACAATAATCTAAATAGAATAGAATAGTGTTTTATTCAACTTTCTATAATTAAGGTACATTGGCAATAAATTTTTATTTTGTTAAGGAATGAGTTTTTTATTAATATGCCCCATTAATTTGTACATGACTATAATAATACCCTATTGCATGTAAGTTAATCAGAAAAAAAAAGTCTTACACGAAACGAACATTAAGTAATACGTAGTATTGCGACCTTTAAACAAAACTAATTATCATTATGTTGGGTCTTTCAATAATAAAAGTTTTTTTTTATTAGGAACCTCTAAATATATAAAAGAGTGTTTTATCGAACTTTCTATAATTAAGATACGTAGGCAATAAATTTTTATTTTGTTAGGGAAGGAGTTTTTTATTAATATGCCCTTAGATTATAAGAACGACTTTTTTTTTTTGATATTTAAAATAAAGCCCACCAAAATAATATAATAGAAACAAACTCAAAGTCAGTGAGAATGAATTTATTAATTTGTAAATGACTACTATAATAACTTATTGTACTTTATTGCGTGTAGATTAATCAGAAAAGAGCTTGTTACACAAAACGAAAATTAAGTAATTCGCATTATTGCGACCTTTAAACAAAAATAATTATTATTATGTTGGTTTTTTCAATAATAAAAGTTTTCTTTTTATTCCAAACCTATGAATAGAAGAGTGTTTTATTCAACACTCTATAATTAAGGTACATAGGCAATAAATTTTTATTTTGTTAGGAAAGGAATTTTTTATTAATATGCCCTTAGATGATAAGAATGAGTTTATTTTTTATTTTTTTTGATATTTAAAATGAAACCCACTAAAATAATATAATATGAACAAACTCAAGTGAGTGAGAAAATGAATTTATTAATTTGTACATGATTATCATAATACTTTATTGCATGTAGGTTAATCAAAAAAAAAAATTCTTGCACGAAACGAACATTAAGTAATTCGTAGTATTGTGACCTTTAAACAAAATTAATTATCTCTATGTTGGGTCTTTCAATAATAAAAGTTTTTTTTTATTAGGAACATAGGCAATAAATTTTTATTTTGTTAGGAAATGAGTTTTTTAATAATATGTCCTTAGATTATAAGAATGTTTTTTTTTATATTAAAAATAAAACCAACTAAAATAATATAATAAAAACAAACTCAAGTTAATGAGAAAATGAATTTATTAATTTGTACATGACTACTATAATATCTTATTGCTTATAGGTTAATCAGAAGAGAAAGTCATACAAAAACGAATATTAAGTAATTCGCAGTATTGCGACCTTTAAACAAAAATAATTATCCCAATCAAAAAAGAAACAAAAATAATTATCATTACGGTGGATCTTTCAATAATAAAAGAGTGTTTTATTCAACTTACTATAAGTAAGGTACATAGGCGATAAATGTTTATTTTGTTAAGGAATGAGTTTTTTTTATTAATATGCCCTTAGATTATAAGAATGAGTTTTTCTATATATATTTAAAATGAAACCCACTAAAATCTATATAATAAAATAGTTTATGTTTTTAAAATGTCCTAAAAACAAATTATCTTTAAAAGTTAAAATTTATTATATCACTTTAATCATACAGTTCAAATTATTATCTCTCTTATCATTTAATACAGTTGAATTGAAAAAATATCAGATCTCTCATCATTTAATACCTTCTCTCTCTTTATTTTTTTCTCTTCAAAAAATATTATCTCTCTTCTCAAAAATTACAATTTCAAAATGCTCAATATTTTAAAACTTTTTGAAACTTCAAAATACAACTTCTTTCTAAATAATGAATTTGTATCATTGAAAAATATTATTTTGTTTATCTTCGATAGAAAATTGTTAAATTAGTTCTTTTTTAATATAAAAATGTATTCTTTTTTTTTTTAAAAACTAATTACTATTTTTTTTGGAGAAAATATTTTCTTCCCATCTGAAAATTAAAAATTAAAATTATTGTTTTTTCCATCAAAAAATTAAAAATTTAAAATATTTTTTTTTACTTTTGATAGAAATTTGGTTTTGAATAAATTTTTTATTTATAAAAAAAATATTGAGCAATTTATGTGAACTATATAATTTATTTTATATGGTGTATAATTTTTATTTTTTGAGTGTGAATGTTATAATTGTATAAAATTTATTGTATTATACATATAAAAAAAACGAAACTATGTGAACCGCGTATTTTCATGTCTATTCAATGCTTGTTTACTATTTTTTTTTATGAGGGGTTTGAATTAAATTCTTTCAATTAAAAAAATATTTTTTTTTTTGTAAAAACTTGATTGGTTAATGGATTGACTTATGAAGACGTTATGTGTACTTTCTAATTTAATCTCCAAGCTCTACACAATATAAAAGTTTATTATTATTTATTTTATTTTTAAATCTTAAACATTTTAATTATAATAATTATTATTTTAAAAGTTCAATAATTCATTTAATTTGCCTTTTATTTTAATATTTTATTTTATTTACTAATCACATTTTCTGTGCAGGAGAGTGCGAAGGTATTTTAATAATCGAGTAAAAAAAATTAATTCGAAATTACCTTTTAGAGTTATGAATTATAAACTAGAAAACGTTGTATTAAAATATTAATTTTAATCAATCTATATTACAAAACAAAGTGATTTTATATCACGTCATATTTTTTATCCAATGATTAAAATTGTCCAAACTTACATTTAATGGTAATAAGTATCATTTTAAAAAATAAAAAATTAGTGAACAGCCAAATTTATAGGTCGTTTACTATTTTTCATCCTGCATAGGATTTTTTAACGAGTAAATTTCATCCGCATAAAAGTTTTAACGCGTAAGGTACTTTTAAGACAAAAATTCCCTAAAGCAGATAAATTTATTTGTACCTTTTTAAAATATGTAGGAAGAACACATATAAATTTATCTGTTTTTTCTTAAAAACACGTGTAAAGAACAAAGATAAATTCTTATTAAAAGTACGCATAAAGAACACATATAAATTTATCTATAACTTTTCAAAACATGTATAAAGACACAAATAAATTTATCTGTTTTCTATTAAAAGCACGCATAACGAACACAGATAAATTTATCTGCTTGTATTATCTGTGTTTATATGTAAACAGATAAATTTAAGGGGTTTTCAGCGAAATGTCCAAAAAAATAAGTTTTAATGCGTAAAATTCATCATTTTTTTTAACACACGAGTTCCAATTGCACGATTTCTCCCAAAAATACCCTCCAAACTGATAAATTTATCTATGCCTACAGATAAATTTATCCGTGCCTTTCAAAACATGTGTAAGACACACAGATAAATTTATCTGTACCTTCCAAAACATGTATAAAACACATAGATAAATTTATCTTTGCATGTATAAGGCACACGGATAAATTTATATATGCCTTTCAAAACATGTGTGTTTATGCAAGGCACACAGATAAATTTATCTGTGCCTTCCAAAATATGTGTAAGGCACATAAATAAATTTATCTGTATCTTTCAAAATATGTGTGCTTATGCAAGGCACACAGATAAATTTATCTATTCTATGGATAGGAAGGACGTATATCCTTCTATTATTTGTTGTTTTTCTATTTTTATTGTTAACCTAAGGACTTTTTAATTAGATTTTAATAATTTCTATGATTTATTTTCTTAATTAAATTAATTTTAAAAAATTATATTTAATTATTTCTAAAAAAGTAAATGTTAACATTTTATGACAAATGAGTCAACACCTTATGCTATTTATGCTGACACTTTATATCACATGGATTGACCTAAGTCCACGTCACTCTCATACTTTGATGGAAGAAATTGAGCACAAGGTCACATACCCCTCTTTCTTGGCCTTTGTTGGAATCAAATTTAATTTGTTTCCTCCTCCTTATCCCTAGGAACAGGGATTTTCCCCTATCTTGTTGGTATTTCCATTCTAATAAGATATTTCCCCTTCATTTGGAGATTATCCTTACCGGCCATGCAATGTTAGTTCAGGGATGGGATTTGAATCCCTATAAACTGGGCCAATCGATGGCCGAACAACAACTTAGTCGGAGAGGGTTTTATGTTCTAGCTGCCTGTTGAAGAGACCCCTAAACCTTCTGGACGTCAGGCTTCCTGGGCAATCATTTTGGATCAGGTTTTTTCTGGCCCAACCTGGTTTGCCGTAGCCCAGTATGTCTTGAGCCTTTTATTCCATTTTGGATAGGAAGGACCTGGGCACAACCTTTGTCCTCCTCAATAACTTTTTTGATTAAAAATTTTTCAAATTATTGTCCTTTTGTTTCAAATTTTAGGCCAACTAAATTTTTAACTTTTAAATCACTTCTAAAATTCACCATATGAATTTTTTTCTTATTTAGTTTAAGGCAATTTAAAGTTTAAAGTCAAGTTACCAAACGAAACCTTAATGTTGCAACCTAGCATTACCATTACAAGATAACATTATAATATTTTTCACACCTTAATATTAGAATAATCAAATTAATTTATTAAATTAATCTACCAAATAATGTGACATAATTTAAAATATTAATACAAGTAAAATTTATGTGAAACCCATTATATGAATGTTTGTAAATGTGCTATATTATTTGATACGATAATTTGATAAACTAATTTAATCATTATTGTTTTTATATATGTATTGATTTTGGTGTGGTTAGAATGAATATGGATGAGAGGGAAAATGAAAGAAAACCTTCGTTTAGTAACTTAATGTTAAGTCAACTTTTTTTTTTAATTTATATTAAGTTACATAAGTAAAAAATTTGTTTGATAAATTTTGGAGTGATTTAAAGGCTAAAAGTTTATTTAACTTAAAAGTGATTTTAAATAAAAAAAAAATAAAGTAATACGTCAAAAAATTTTAAGTCAAAAAAAAATTGTTATAAATATATTTTGTTTAATTTGCACATAATACATAATTGTATTTTGCAAATTCATATAATTAATATTTTTTTACATGTATTTAAACTGGACTAAAATCATAAATTCATAATAAGTCTAATATGTGTAAATTTATAATTATGTGAGCTAGGGTTTTAGAGTTTGTATATAAATAGGGCTTTATAATTCTAATTATTACATAGAGAATTGAATCAAATGAGTAAAGATGTAGGGAGATAAAAAAATACTAAAAACACAAAAACAAATTTTGAACGAAAAAACAGATTTTGTTTCAAAACTCTAGTTACATGTGTTAGATTTTTAAGTGTTTTTAGTCTCATAATTGTACAATTTACGACTAGAATGGATAATATCTCTCACCCATGAGACGTGTTTTGTCAAATCACGTAAATTCTTGCATGATTTTTTTTTTAGTGAGTGCATAATTTTTGCTTCCACTTGCGTTGAAAAATTGGTGATTAAAATCCTAATAAGTGATATTAAAGCCGAAGTTTAAATATTTAAAGCCGTGGTGGGTGAGCGAAACAAGGTATAATTTTCAATTTCGTACCGTATAAATTAAAAATATTTATTTTGCACAGAAAAAGAAAATAAAAATATGTGACGATTTCGTATGGTGTGCAAAGAAAAATACGATGTACTAAACAATCAATATCAGTTGCAGGTAGAGACAATCAATATCGATTGTAGGTAAATAGGGATGACAATTCCCTCCGCTCCGCCTCGACTCTGCCCCGTTCCTGTCCCGTTTGCAGAATTTTTTCCGCCCCCGATAACAAACGGGGTGAAGACGGTATTTGCTTTCTCCGGCCCGTTTTTTTCTGCCCCACCCCCGATTACATAAAATAAATATTTTTTAAATATCAATATATGTATAAAATATATATTTTATAAATATAATAAACCTAAAATATTAAAATATTATATTTATTAATATTTTTTATTTATTATATTTTATATATTTGTTATATTAATTCATCAACTATTATTTTTTATTTATTATAATATTTATAACTTTTATTAATATTACTCTTTTAAACTTTAAAAATCATACCCGAAATATTTTCGTACCCGTCCCGTTCCTCGCCACTTTTTCGATATTTTTTTTCGTTCCCGCCCCGATCAAATAGGGAACGAGATGGGAAAACTAATCCCCGGCCCTGCGCCGCCCCATTGCCATTCCTACAGACAGAGTCAAATCAGACGGCGATTTTCTAATTCAACAAATAATTATAATCATTACACCTAAGCGAATAAGTGGAGTAATGACAGACACCTCGACAAATAGGTGTCAAACATCTCGGTAAAGATGTGCGAGCCATACTAATTTATGTATGGTAGATTGACAACAGTAGAATCAACATCGACACTGGTTATTTTCAGTATAGTTTGCAAAATTCAAACCAACGTGAACATTGTTGAATGTGTGTCTTGTATACTATGAATTCATATAATTAATATTTTATTTAAATGTATTTGGACTCGACTAGAGCTATAATTCCATGAAAAGTCTAATATGCATAAATTTTATAATTATATAGGGACTAAGATTTTAAAATTTACCAATAAATAGAGCTATATAATTTTAATTATTGCGTGAATAGTTGAATCAAATGAATAAAATGTAGAGATAAACAAAAAAATATCGAAAGTACAAGAGTAAAACATGAGGAGGGAACGAGTTTTGTTTTAATACTCAAGTTATAAATATCAAAATTTAAGATGTTTTTAATCTCATAATTGTACATTCTACCGTAACAATAAATTATCTCTCTTACTCAGTGCGCGTAGATAGGTGGTGCCAAATCACGTAAATCCTCACATAATTTTTTCTTTGATTTGTGCATAATTTTTTATTACCATTTGCATTCAAAAATTAGTGATTAAAATTTCAACAATAATTTTATATCAATATAAATCTTATTTAATGGATTTTAACGAATAAATTTTAAAAAATATAATTTTTATAAAAAACATAAGTATATAAAAATAGAGAAAAGTATTTTAGATTAATAAGTGAAAAAATAAAAAGATTAAAAGCCAAGACAAAAAATTGAGATTGCCAAATGAGAAAATAGGGCTTTAAAACCGACTTTAAATTAAGATACAGACAAAGCCAAAGGAGAAAAGTAATGATGGATCCATTTTTATTTAAAAGAAGGATAAAATCAATGAAAAATACAATATCACTATCCGTTTGGATTATTGTTTCTCATATTCATAAATTATTTGTAAAATTTTGTTGAATGAAATGTGAGAAGAATAATTCTTAAGTATTATTTGATGAAGTTATTTTTTTTATACATTTATAACTTTAAATTATCTAGGTGTTTCTTTAAAATCATAATACTTGTAATTTTTTTCCTACTATTCAAATGACAAATGGTTATGTGGTTATAAAAAACGTTACAAATCTTTGAAAAAGAAATTAGCCTTAAATACACAAATTACCAAACATGTTCAAATTTTTTGCAGCAGACTGACTTCTCGAGTTCAAAGAACAGAAACACTCGTGCGGAAAGAAGTTTTTTTCTCTCTAAAGCATTTTTTTTCCTTCTTATTTGAACAAGAAAGAACTTAAACAAGGAATGAGCAAAAAGGCATTTCTTAAAAAGTACTTTTGCATTCTCATAACTATAAAGCAAAAAAACCAATATTCAAAAATATAGTTCTGTTGCTTACCTTAAAGCTATACCGAACTAGCACTTTTTATCAAAAA
This sequence comes from Heliamphora exappendiculata, assembly GCA_034768845.1. Lineage (NCBI taxonomy): Eukaryota > Viridiplantae > Streptophyta > Magnoliopsida > Ericales > Sarraceniaceae > Heliamphora > Heliamphora exappendiculata. The sequence goes on along the minus strand of JAOTRH010000013.1, from coordinate 288,649 downwards.
AAAAAAAAAAAGTAGAAAAGCCTAAAGACCAAGAAAAAAAAAAAACTTAACAAATCAAGCCTTATTTAATTCATATAATAATATCTTCGTGGAGTTGACTACATTTTATTTTTTAATTTGTATTCATAAAAATTCATGCGTGCCCCATTTTAAAAGTTTGCCTAAGCCCCTTAAAACTCAAGGTTGGCCTGACACGGTTAATGGGCTAAACAGTTAATAAAAATAAAAAATTTCAATATCAATATGCTTATAGATGTGAAATCTATCACTTTTCACAAATATTAGTATACTTAATACAATATATATATATAGTCATTATCCACCATTTAACGACTATGGTTACCTTATTCCTACTTTTAATAGTAGAGACAAGTATATATCTTATCGCAACAGCTTGCATTTGGAAGCTCCAATACGTTATGTATATCTATTTCTTATGTTTACACCCTTATGGGTTCCTTTGGGTGTGAGTCAAAGTGTCTAAATCAAAATTGATAGGTACCAAACAATTTATCTGAATCTGGAAGTAACAATCAGAGGTACAACTGCATTATCAGAAAGGGTAACACAAAAGCAAAGCACATCAGTACAAGTAAACATAATTATCAAAATTTTGATTCATGATTTAGTTCATGATTCGCAAATAAATTGATGAAAATCAATCAGTGAATATATTTTTGTTATGTGAATATATTTTTGTTATAGAATATTGATAAATTAACTAATTCGTATTTTGATTTTATTCCCAATTTATGATTCGTGTAATTTATAAAGATAAAATACAATTATAAGTCCTTGAAATATAAGTTTTGAGTCAAATCAGTTCAATTTTAAACGATGGTCTAAACCATTAATGAAAATATTTATAAAATATGCCTATATTCTCTAAAGTATTCGTTCCGCATCACTTCGATATCCAAAGTTTCAGTTTTGTTAATTTGGTACCATGCTTGTATGATATGAATACAAAGTAAAACTGCTTACTATAAACTCATTGTGGTTCGGTCCCTCTTCAGACCTCGCATACGTCGGAGCTTCCGTGCCCCAGACTACCATTTTTTATGCTTGTATGATGTGAATCTTGACAGAAATAATGTGATTCTACGGTAACCATGATTATACTGTTTGGAACATAATGGAATATGATAGTGCTTCCTAATTACCCACTCAAGTGAGACTCACTTTCTCAAACTATAGTTGGTCGGATTTTGTTAGATAGACTAAGGTTTAATTTTTAGTATAGTAAAAGGCTTGAATAATTTGGATACGAATTCTGAAATATCCAACCGTTTGAATGAGAATAGCTCAAGTATTAGATTATTAAAAATAGATCCCTAATTTTCTAGTAATAAGATTTTCATTCTGTCTCTACATTCCAGCCATCCAAATATAACATAACATTAAAGTATTTAGAGACAAAATTGAAAAATATGAAATTGTAGATAACAAGGTGACACAAAACACATAGTTCAGGGACCATAAGAATTTTATAAATATTTCCAATCAATAATTTATACGTCTACTTGAAATAGGATCGATTTGGCTCAAATTGAGATTTTTAGGGACAAAACTGAAATTTTTAGGGCCGAGCTAGCACCTCCCAACACTTGAATCTAATAACAAAGCAAGTGCAAATAGTAAAAGAACTGCCCATAACACAAAATTGTACTATTGTGCGAAAATAAATCCATCATTCGAAGAGGAACAAGATGAGTACCTTGGTCACGAAGCATTAAGGATAGAGCAACCCAGTGCATGAGGCTCCTGTTAGAGCGAGGTTTGGGATGGCAAGCTATGCGCAACTTTACCCCGGTTTCTGAAGAGCCTGTTTCATAGTAAGGCCCCATGAAGTGTCAAGGATGAAGGAGCAATTAATATGGCTTGAAATGAATTATGAATTTGTTGTTGGACACTAGAACAAGAACGCCCCATTCAACTTACTATTAGTCTGAACTTTAATGGATCTTTGATAATTCAATTCTCTCCCAACTGGGTGATTGCACAGTCATAGTTTTTATGATGAGTTACTCAATTCACTTCTTAGGCATTGAGTTCTTATATCAATTGTGTCAAATGTTTGTGCATTTTCCTTGAAATGTTTGTGCATTTCAAGGAAAATGAACTTTTTTGAGTTCTTATATCAATTGTGTCAAATGTACTTAAAAACCAGAAGTCAACAGGCTCCATTTACTTTCTTTTGCCTTAACAAAAATTCTTCTCTTCTTACTAGAGTTGGAATTATTTCTGAAATATCATTTACAAACTATTTAACATACCAATTCACTAGCATTACAAAAGATCACACAAGAATTTTCCATAGGAAAAGTTTTTATCGTGTACTTTATCGACTATGTTTATGTGCAACTGCCTCAACGGTTAAAGCACAAGAAGCCTGAGCCACAAGGTAGTTAAGATTTAAAAAGAAAGAGGAAAATAGGGAAGGGATAACAAACCTTTGAAAGATCTTGATTAGAAATCTCATTTTTTCCCATCTGATCAGAATAGAAGGCAATGTGCAATTTGACTACTACGAATCAGACCATTCTGCTCTGTAACCGAAGCCTGCAATCCAAGGTTATGCAGCTGATCTTAAATTGGAAGAATGGCATCCCAAACTCTTTAATTGAAAGAACGATAATCCAAATTATTTAGTTGAGCACATGTATTAACACCATCCATTCACGTATAAAAGGATATGCCTCCGCAAGATGAGATATAAAGTTGACAGATCTGTTAATGCTCCAAAAACATTCTATGGTAACATGTTACAGGAGTTTTAAGAAGAATAAAATTGCAAATAGACTTATGTTAATCCAATTATTTCTCATTATATGTTAATCGTAATGCATGTATTTCAATAGTAAAGCTGTTAGTTTGGTCCCATGAACTTAATGCCTCAAACCACATCTACACCATCTGATGCCAAAACATATATCCATGCCTATGCCAAATCTTCAAAATAAATTTTAAAAAACATGGATACAAAAGACGCGGTATGATAATACTTTTTCATTAACTAATATTCAATATACCTTGATATAAATTTTCAATTCCATATTGCATCAAACATAGAACATATATTTGATGATGAATTTTTCAGTAGTTAATGTATTTATATGCCTTAACCAACAAATTGGCATCCCACATTTTCGGGCTTATGCATTGCACATAACTCACCAAATTTCAAGGATTTGTAAACCACAGCACCTTTATTTCCCACATTGCAAGCAAACCAACAACAAGATGCAATACATTTTGAGTAAATATTTCACCTTTTATATAATTTTCAAAAGAATTTACTTTAAAATAACAAAATTGTCTGCCCCGAAAGACAGAGTGAGTGCATTAACAGTTGCTATTCAACATCCACAAGAAGTTGAAGTCAGTTCAGGAGCGTCTTGAATCAGAACTTCAATCCACAGTATCCAAATCACAAATAAGTTCTATACAAGTAGCATGTTCAAAATTCTTGATTTCATCCATCATGTTTTCCAACACGTGGTATATCTCTTCACAGTAAGAATGGGAATGACTTTCGGCATTAAAAGCATGCATCTCATTCTTAACTTCTATCCAACTCCAACCAGGTACCTTCCTAACACCCCTCTCCCTCATCAATCTCTTTACACTACCTTTTTCATCCACCTCTTAAGGTGCCCATACATGTTAGAGAGGAGAACATAAGTACACAGTGCTCTTCAGGCTCTAGTTCTAGTAAACGGCTTGCTACTTGAGTTGCCAACTCAATATCACCACAAGTCCTACAAGCACCCAATAGAGTTTTCCACACCATTGCATCTGGTTCAAACGGCATTGCTTCAACCAAAGCTTTTTCCAACTCCAAACGTCCAGCCCACCCAAACAAATCGATCCCACAAGCATAATGCTCCATTCTGGGAGGAATTCCATACTCAGATTCCATAGATTTTAAAATGCCGCAACCTTCTTCCACCAAACCAATGTGGCTACAAGCAGTCAAAACAGGAACAAAAGTTATATGATCCAGTTTTACTTTGCGGTCTCTCATTAAGAAGAACAAGTCCAGTGCAGCTTTACCATGTCCATGTTGTGCATACCCAAAGATGATCGAGTTCCATGTGATTGAGGTTTTTTTATTAGGGGTCACTTCAAAGGATTTTCAAGCATCCTCAATGATCCCACGGATTTTCAAGCATCCTCAATGATCCCACACTTGGAATACATAAATATCAAGGAGCTAGCTACAAAATCATTTGACTCAAAGCCCAATTTCAGTGCCAAGGCATGAACTTCTTGACCCAATTGGAGAGTAGCCAAATCTGAGCAAGATCTAAGGACAGAAGAAAAGGGCACAGAGATCGGCAACATCACGGCATGGTCACTCAACCCATACCGTGAGAATCCTATTAAAATTGAATTCCAAGTAACTCTGTCCTTTACAGCCATGGATTCAAATATTTCCATTGCAATCTCCACATTTTTTTTATTTGATTTGAGATACATAGCTATCAATGAATTAGAGATTGGTATCGATTGTTCCAATCCCCTCTTAATTACCAATGCATGCAAGGATTTTATGTGGTTTTGATGTGCATCTTCTGAACAAACACATATTATACTAGTGTATGTATAGACGTCAGGTTTGAATCCTAACTCTTGCATCTCTATGAAGAGTTTAAAGGCAAAACTTCCTTGATTATGTACAAGAAAAGCGGCTAGCATGGAATTCCATGTAACTAAATCTCGGTTGCTGGTATAACTCTCAAACACCTGCTTAGCATCTTTAATAGATCCACACACTGAATATGAAGTAATTGTGGCATTGGATACAGTGTTATCAAATGCCAACCCATACTTTATTATCTTGGCATGGATCAGCATAGTTAATATGTAGAACACAGGGTTATCAAGCAATGTCAAAATGGAAGCGAATGTGCCATCATCAAGCCTTACACCTTCCCGCTCCATAGACTCTAACAATAAAAATGAAGACTCACAATCACCCGCTTCTGCATACCCGGCAATCATGGCATTCTAAGAAATAGAGTTACGTTCCGGCATTCCCTGGAACACCATATAAGCATCCTCAACCCTTTCGCACTTGGCACACATGTCCAAAAGAGCACTAGCTAAATAAATATTTCCCCCATAGCCAGTCTTAACAACGAATGAATGTGCTTGCTGCCCAAGATCAAAGCAACCCCCTTAGGTATGCTTCCAAATGTATACGCATTAATCATGAATCCACTCCGTATCATGGTTTTCAAAAGCTTCCAAGCACTCTCTAAGTTCCCACAATTTACATGCCCAGCGATCACCGCGTTCCACGTCTCTGCTCGGAATTTTGTCAAACAACTTGAAAGCAACACCCAATTCTCTGTATTTTGTGTACCCACTTAAAATATTGTTTGCAGTATAAGTATCACTAATGGATCCTTGTTTGATTGTCCAACAATGGGAAACTGAAACCTTGTACCAAGAGGCCACTGAGCTTTCAATGAGTGAATGCAATGGCCTCATTCATAACTATCTGTAACTCTATAAAACACATATATAAACAGAATAAGGTGGTCATGTAATTCAAAGCATGCTACTTTTTCCCAATTAGATCATGCCCATTTCCCAAAACCGTTGCTCTGACAGGGAAAAAGAATGCCAAAGGATTTATATTTCTGACAACTTGGTGAGACAAGTGAACCAAGAAACATGACAAATCAAGAAAGACGTAAAACTTTGGCTAGTCGTATGAGATTTTGCTTTGACTCTAATTGAGTTCTGACGTCGGTGGAATTAATCTCTCTAAAATTAATCAAAGTACACATAAATTGGCTTGAAAATATAGAAGAAAAATGCAAAAATATAACTTCACAACCTGGCTCCAAGTACATAATATATGATAGCACCCAATTTTTCACATTCATATCGAGCTATGATATATCATTTATGAACATAGATAATATCAGTGGTAGAGCCAGGAATTTGGTTCGAAGGGGCACAAAAACATAAATACTAATCTGGTTCCGTAATCCTAAATATGCTCTACGTATTTGGTCTCTATCATTAGGAGGTTGACAAGGATCCATCCGCAGATATACTCTACGTATTTGGTCACCATTATTAGGATTATAACTACTAATCCGAGGCTATAATCCTAGATCATGCTAAATTGATTTTCATCCAACTTTGCTTTAAAAATTGAGAACTGTCATCTCTTCTTTCAGATTTTTCTGTTTCTAATTGTGATTTTCTTTTAAAGTATTTCTCCATAACTGTTTAGAAAATTTTTAAAAAAAATCTCAAATCTCAAATCTCAAATCAATGGAAGAATGCAATAAGAATCTAAACCATAATTTGAAAGAAATAATTTATCTGATTATCTCAAATCTTAAATGTCAAGTCTCAAATCTCACAGCCAATAATTTATCTCACAGCCAAGTAACCCAGCTAATAATTTATCTCAAATCTCAAAGTATTGCAGTAACATACTAACACAGCCAATAACTCAATAAGAATCAGATCCATGGAAGAAATGCAAAGAGAAAGTTAGAGGCAAAGACTAAAAAGCCAAAGAGAGCTAACCGTCGGCGTCTGTCTCCGTCGTCGGCTTCGGCGCCGGCGTCTATCTCCGGCATCAATCGTCTCGTCTGTCTCCGGCGTCGTCGCCTCGCCTAGTCGGCGTCGCCGTTGCCGTCGTCTGTCTCAGACGGAGGTTAGGTTAAAAGTTTTTCTCAGTTCTCAGGGTAAGAGGGGTCAACAAAGGTAAATTACTCAATTCACAAAAATGTATTCTTTTATATACAAACTAGAGGTAAGGCCCAACTAATGCGCGTGCAATGTGCAATTACATGATAAAATTTAATTATTTTTAATTAGGTCTCGGAAAATAATAGTTGCAATTTAAAAATAATAATATTTAAAATATATAAAAATATCAAGTGAGAAAAAAAAAAGAATTTAAAAATCGATCAGTATCTCTTGCTCCGTGCAAAACTGCTACCACTAAACCCAACTATCAGATTATGTAAACTTTTTAAAATCTTGCTTAAATGACTAAGAATTTTATCACCGAGCGCTCCCAATACAGTGAGGGAAAAGGAAAAAGAATTTAGAAACCCATCGGACCAAATGGCTGGTGGGTTTTAAAATCTTGTTTAGGAAAAATGTAAAAAATTTTAAAATCTTGATTAAATGACCAAGAATCTTTCCATTTATTTTTTTTTTGCACAAAAAAAAATGTAAAAGTTGTAGAAACTGCCAACCAAATGGCTGTCAACAAAATAGAATGAATGGAAAGAACTACCAACTGGGATTGTGAACGTGGGTTTCAGTATTTTTTTTTTTTTTTCACTTTGCTCCTACATAATGAGTTTCTGGATGGTTTTTTTTAGACTGAAATTTAGAAATTGTTAGGGGCATTTTAGGTAGTTAAAAATGGCTTCACCAAATTCATGAATTTCTTTATATAATAGAATAGAAATAATAATAAAAAATTCATGTGCAGCACGTGACCCCCTGGTCACTAGAGAAATCTGGCCTTCGATAATAATATCCTTCCATTTTACAACATCCTTGGTCAGCGCTCAAAATGTCCTCACCAATAAATTTAATTTTTTTGAAAATGGTTATATATTTTTAAATTTTATTTATACAAACAAATCGAAAAAAAAAAATTATCTAAAAAATCAAAAAGTTCATAAAAAACAAAAACTAAATCAGACAGAGCCTTAGTTGAGGGACTCTTTTTTCTGTCCTCCAATAAAGAGTTAAGGGCTAGGGCCACCCAATAAATTGCAGAAATTTACTTCTTTGTTTTTTTTTTTAGTTTTTTTTTTTTTACAAATTTTTTATTTTTTCAAATCGTTTCTATCATATGAACCAAAAAAATAAAAAAATTTGATAAAAAAAATAATAAAACAAATTATTGAAGATAAAAATAAGCAACAATAAATTTGATTTTATAACTTAGTTTTTGTTTTTTCTAATTTTTTTTTATTTTGATTAGAAGATTTTACCCTTTTGGCTCATTTTGATACGGAGTGTCAAAAAATATAATAATTTAATTAAATAATTAAAAATTACTAAAAATAAAAATAAATTAAATAAAATAAATAAATAAATATTCTTTATAGAGCATATGTTTTAGTCAAAAGAATAAATTTTATATTAGTATTTATAAATATAAAAATAATTATTTTATATAAATAGAGTCCAAACAAAAAAAATTTATTCACACCTCATTTGTTATCCAAAAAAAAAAAAAATCGTACATAACTAACCAAGAAGATGAAAATTATCAATCCCCGAAAAAAAAAAAGAAAAAAAGAAACACAAGAATAAAAAATTATTGGAATGCGACTGACGAAAAACAAAAGCAGGGCAAATAATACATTTTTTTTTACCCAAACAGTTCCTTGTTAATCACCATCTCTTCCCCATTGCATCACCCATTAATCGCCGAACAGATTCGCCGAATCTCCCCTTCGTCGCCGGTCTTGACATTAATCCCGGAAAGCTTCAAGAACGACTGACCCCAGCTGTCGAAAAACCTAGCCTGGTCGCCGGCGAATTCCGCCGCCCTGTTCTTGGCTCTTTGGTCAGCGAGCAGGGCGGAATCCGACCGGAAGAGGCCCTTGTGGGCGAGGAGTTGCTTGAAGTAGCGGTTGTCGAAGGCGAATGGGGTTTCGGGGTCGTTGTCGACGGTGACGGAGGACCTGGCTCCGGTAGGGCACTGTTTGGCTAGCTGGAATGCGTAGTCTTTGTCTAGAGATGAATCAATGAATGTGAGCTTCCCCTTGGGCCCCACCGTGAAACGGTCGTTGAACGCGCTGCAATGCGCTGATCCTATGGTGTGCGCTCCTGTGGTGCCCAAAGCATGCAATCATTTATGTCAAAGGCGTGTTTTGCACGTTTACAAAATTAATTGTTTTTTCAAATAATTTTTTGGTGATTTTAGTAATTTTACAAAGGAGAATATTAATTATCGCCTATTATTAAACTCTATTATTAAACTTCGATATTTGTGTATTACGATATAACTATTGTTATTTTTAAATAATAAATTTTTACCAGAGTTAAATTTTGCCTAGTCAAAGTTTACTATTATTTACTGTCTAATATATATTTATTATGTATAACTTATTGAATTCATTATTATCTAAAATAAGATTAATATGATATTTATATTTATATGATTGAATAATATTTGCTCAGCTACTATTCTTTTTGGGTTAAATTGTAGAAATTTACTTATTTTTGTTTTTGAACCTTTTTCATTTTTCTACAAAAAAATTATATTTTTTTGAATTGTATGAACAAAAATTAAAAAAATTTTAAAAAAATAACAAAAAACAAAAATAAATAATATTAAATTTGACTTTTTTTTATTTTTTCTGAACTTTTTATATTTTGATTAATTTTTTTTACTTTTTTAGCTCGTCTTAATAAGAAAAACTAAAAAGCATACTAGTTGAACTAAACAATGAAAAAAAATTTCTAAAAATAAAAATAATAAATTAAACAAAATAAGTAAATAAAAAATTATCGTATATTTTTTAAATTGTACTTATTATTCTTTTATTTATTTATGTGTAGACAAGTGTTATATATATTGATGTTCAATTAATTTACTTTTATATATGAATAATTTGCTAAATAAGTTATACATAATAAATAGATTTAATTATTTAAAAAAATAGTTAAAAAATAAAAATTCTTAAAAAAAAGTAGTGCTAATCACTATCTACTGAATAATGTTTAATAATTTAATAAATAAAAAAAATTAATATCAATAAATTTTTTATTATAAAATTTATTATTTTTATAAATATTAATATATTTTACACAAATATTCATATATTACATGCCTATTATACACCTCTTATTGAACGCTGGTTAGGATTTTCTTAAAAAAAACACACACAATAATGTTGTGCTTCGGCTGCTGCACGCGCCGAATTCTGAAAGATCGGCCTTTAATGTATGCGCGGCAATTGCTAACGTACTACCAGCGATAACAATCCATCACATCCTACGGTTAGGAATATTTTAGCCGAAAATTCCAGTTTTTTTTATTATTTTTTTTAGTGGGCATTGCAACAAGGGCTGAATTGTATGCTATTGGTGTGGGTAGTTGGGGTTTATAGGGTTTAAGGGAGGTCTCACTTTGATAATATAAATGATATTTTGTATTTTCTTATCTAAATTATTTATGTAAAAAATTAAATTAAATTAAAAATTATTAAATATCAAAATAAGCTATATTTTCTTTATAGGAGTGAATGTTAAATGGACCATACCGTTTATTTTTTAAGATAAATATAATTTATTTAAATATTTATACATAACAATATTTAAATTTATTAAATATTATTAAATGTATAACAGTTATTTGAGATTTATCAAATTATAATTTATGATATATGCATATTGCGTTTTATATAATTTTAGCGAATGAGGTCCTAAACTAAAAAATAAACTCTACAAACCAAATTAAACTTTTATCACAATCAATTAGAGTTAACTACATGAATTATTTTACAACATTAAGTTCTACAAATAGTTATAGTTTTAGTTAGTTTTAATAAATTTATATTTTTCTTAATATCGTTTTTTTTAGTACTGCAACCAAATAATAGACTCTAAGAGCTAAAAAAATAACAAAGGGATAATGTTTGGTTTTTTAATGCCAAAAACATCCTTATTTGGCTATATCCATTAAACTTTTCCTCTATTACCTAATTTTAAAATTGTAAAAAATTATAAATGGTCACAATTTTAAAATTATATTATTTTCTAGTATAATTTTTTTAATTTTTAAAAAATTTTAAATACATACTTACACACGCACGTTTGGGCCAACCACTAGTATCTATAAAGCCACCTTACCAATTAGAGATTCATTTGCTTATAAACCTGCTACTTGTATAGGTGCACAGAGATAGATACAAGACTTAAATTTAAGAGGGATAAATGTTTTTTTTTTTATGTTTTTATGTTTTTAGGTGTGGGTATTAGATTATAAAAAAATTTGGGAAACCAACCAATAGCATCTTAAAATATTTGGCACTAGTACTACAACTATAATTTTGAATTTTTTTTCTAAAACTTAGGAGGCAATCCCCTTCATCCACCCCTCGCAGTCCATGTATGTGTAAGGGCATGAGCATTTAAGCATGTTTGTATTAACTAGAAAGTAAAAAATGGTGGTGTACCTGAGAGGGTAACAAGGTCATCTAAAGACAACCCTTTGGAGGAGAAGATCTTCACCATCTCATCCATTGAAAAACTTGTGTCCACAATATTTGGTCTTACATTTGAAGCTGCTGAAACCCTCCCATCTCTCCTTCCCGTCTGAATCGCTATCTCCGGTCCCCCACTCTGTTTTCATTTGTAACGACTATTAATTAGTTAAAATCGAAAGCAAGAATCAATCAAATATACAATATTTATGAGTATCTATATTTAGGGCTTAAATCTCAGTATCGAAATTGGTATCGTATAATCAGTACAACGATACAGTAATATATCGATCAATATCAAAGAGTATCAATCAATTTATATAATACGTAATTATCGATATTTAAAATACTTATGTATTACGAATTCTACGGCATCTCGAGCAGCCAAAGCAAGAATGTCAGCACAAGAAACAGTTTCTGGACAGAAGATTTCAAGCACTCTCTTTGCGGAATCAATCACTGAGAAACCTCCAAGAGACGCGTTCGCCGGATCGCTTCGCTCGGTTCCATTCCCTTGTAGAAGCACAGACGCATCACAACCCTGTCAACATCCAAAAAAAAAGAAAGAAAAACTTAGCCCCTTACTAAAAAATTGTTTTTTAAAAAAATATATATTTAAGCTATAATGTATGACATTTCAAATAAAAAACTACTAATATTTTTATATATATTTAATAAAAACTTATGCACATATCAAACACGCTAACTTTTTAAAGTGAATTGACTATAATATTCTAAATTAAAAAATTTACTCTATTTTCAATAATTAAAAAACTGTGTCAATATCCCAAACACTATAACTTAAAAACAAAAAAATAAAGACATATTAGATATTTTAATAAAAAATCAAAAAAAAAAAACTACCCTAAACAAATTATTTCAAACAATCTAATTTTCTTTCCTTTATCTTTCTGTAAAAATTAAATTTCAAAAATCAAACTTTTAAAACATCCTAAACAAAGATTTATTACAAAATAACTCTTTCTGGCTAGAAGACTTTGTTCTTGCTTAAGTCGTTTGCATGAATAATGTGTTTGGATTTTTAGATTTACTTGTTTATTTATATTTTAATAATCGGTTTCAAGAACTTTACATTTTTATCAATTTTTTATTTATTTTTCTAATTCCAAAAGAGCAAAAAAATTAGCCAAAAAACAATAAGGTCAAGCAAAAGACAAAAAACTTAGCCCTGAAGGAGATTAAAACTCAACTCTAAAATATAAATTCAAAACACACCAAATAAATTAAAATGGTAAGAGCAAAATTGCATAATAAAAGTTTAAAAAAATATAAATAATTAATTTATTTCTATTCGTGTGAATTCTCAAATAGTTAAATACAATTCATAAATTTTACAGTTATTCTCACATTATATGATCAATAAAAGACCAGAGTGTCAAGTCTTTATCGAATTTTCTATCATTTACTAAAAAATAATCTATATATAAATGGTTGTAATGCTTTTAGGCACAGATAATACCTTGTAAATATATAAAGCCCAACAAATTAAGGAGAATACAGGAAATATAAAGAATGAAATGTAGGATTTGATAATAAAAAGATGTAGTACTCAAGGCAACCTTTCATATTTTCTTTTTTGAGGAATCACATCTCTTAATTTTAAAAACATGCATCTTTATTTTTCTTAAAAAAATAACATATCTTTATTTATTTAAAAAAAATAAATTTACAAAGCAATGCCTACCCAAAACTCTCTCTTCTTGTAGGCAAGTTGAAAACATTAGTTTTATTTATTTATTTATTTATATTTTAAGATATTCGAACCAACTTGGACACGTAAAGCTTGAAAACAACAATTATGTACCTCAACAAAGCAATCATGGAAGAACAAGCGAAGGAGCTTTCCCGGCAATGAAGGGTCGGAGGAAGAAGCCGATCGAACCGTGTTTTTAACCATAAGCTCAGCAGATGGGCACGAAACTGAGTAGAAGTTAAAGAAGAGGTCCGGGGAAGAAGAAGAAGGAAGAAGAAAAGAAACAATGCAGAAAATAGCAAGTATGAGAAGGTTTTGGAAATGAGCTGTTGGACAACAAATTATTGTTGGTTTTTTCTCCATATGGGTTCTATTCTACAAAATAGTGCTTTGTGCAGAAGCTCCTGCTTCTACTCTCACTACAAAATAAGATATAATGAGAGGCAAGCTGAGGTCAATGACCATGATGGGGATGTCATCCTCTTTCTCAAAAATATTTATGTTTTTATGTCACAATATTTGCATTACATGTTCTTAAATTATTAAAAATCTTGAGACGCGAAAATTTTGAACAAAAAATTTAGAAGTCCTGAATTAGTAGAGAAAGTGTATTTTTTTGCATCGCATTAACGCACACCAATGTTTTGAATACTGTGTCGAACATTGTACCATTTTTCTTATTGTTATAACACATCTTGATAGTCCGATACCAGTAAAATATAGGGCATGTTTAATTGATCGGATTAAATATAGAATTGGATTATATATCATATCCGATTATATTTTTTTTATTTGAATTCAGCAAGTGGCGAGAGGATTATGCATCTATTGGATAACTAATCCTACAAAATGTAGAATATACAATACTTAAAAGAACATAGTGTTAAAAATCTATTCATTACTAGTCCAATGGGACTACTTATCAAGTGAGATTATATATCTCTGCATTATTAATCCGATTAATCAAATGTGGCCATAAGGTATCATTTTGCATTTATTATTGTAAAATATTACATATGTTTTGTTTTAAAATATTGTTCAATAATAAATAATTTAATATAACATAAACACTTATCTAGTATAATATTTTAATTAATCGAACTAAATTAATTTTAATTTCATTATTTATAATGAAATAGCTACTTAAAAGCAATATAAATTAATATTTTTTATTTTTTATAATAAATTAACACTGATAAGTATTAGAAACATCCCTTTATGTTATAAAAAAGAAATAGAATATAGATAATATATATATTATTTTTAAAAAATTACATATTGGTACATTAGCGGTATTACCCTGTACCAAAAGGTACCGCAGCTATCGCCTAGTTGGCTTGGGAATGGTACAAAATTAAATAATTATTATAATAATTTTGTTCTAAAATAATATATATGAACTAATATCTATCCGTACAACACAATATTTATAACGATATTGCCTATTTATAAGAATGCTTACCAAGTGTTATGCAGTGTTTAAAATATTATCTTTTTAATAATATTAAAAAATCTAGAGAGGGGGAAACATAATCCTAATCCATGACCAGATGTATCTAGTCTACTATTAAAAGCTACATTTATTGGGGTTGGGTGGAGTCAGGAGTTAGATGGGGTTTCTAATATACACTGACATTACTGTTGGGGAGCATGCATGGAGCTCCCTCACTTTCAACAAACACTCATTTAATATTTTTCAGACACTAACCCTAGCTTTGCAGGCTCATTTACTTCAATTTTGGTTTATTTAATTTAATTTCCAACATATATACTTTATTTCAAATGATAAATTATTAAGTAATTTTGAAACCGTAGGTAGGCGATATTACATACTATTTTTGGTCAACAAATAAATGTAACCCACGTTATGCGAGTTATTTCTAGTCTCTTAATCATTCAATAAAAAAAATTATTATATTTCTATTGTAAAATTTATTGTTATAATATTAGGTAAAAATACTACGTGAAATTTTCAACATAATATTTTGAGAGCACTGAATAACTACCCATTTCAAATAGGGTGCCAATAATGTTGGAGAATTTTAATAAAAATAAAATATTTAAAAATAAAATATTTTTATTATTATTATTTATAATTATAATTTATTAAAATTTTAAATAATAATTTGTTACAAGTTTAAATCGGCCGTTATTAATAGTTTATTCATGATTTGTCCGTTATAAAATAATTATACTATATTATTATTATTCCGTTACAAAATTCAATTAGATTTACAGTGACTTTTAATGGCACCTTTTCTAAATTTATATAAAGTTAATTTGTTGGCTATTAGATTTATGTGGAGAAAAGAAAAACAATTTGAGATGGTGAAAAATAGAAGAGTTTTTGAGTTTCCAGAGAGAGAGAGAGAGAGATCTATTATTATTATTATATTATATTATTATGGATAATTTCAGCTTGTAAGTTATTCAAATTCTGTTAGTGGACATGAACATGACGAGAAACACTTATGAACCGTCACGTAAAGAGTAATATCAGTTTTAAGGTAATATTCAAAACACTTCACAATTTCATAGATAATATATTTCGATCTTTATATATATTATTTTTATCTTCTATTATTTTTGTGGTTTAAATTTTAATATTATATTATTTTAAAAAATAAATTTTTGGCAATTTTGTTCTAACAAATAATGCCAAGACAGTTATTTTTATGGTGCCACCCTAATTAATTTACATGAACAAAGTTTTTATCCTTTTAAGTTAAATTGTTCTCTCTCTGCTTTTCTTTTTTTTTTTTTTTTCAGTGTCTCTCTGTAAATCAAACCAACTAATCTTCTCTTCCTTTTAACATAGGACATGATTAGTAACTAGTGTAAAAATTAAATTTGATTTAAAATATGTTGTTTAGTAAGTTAGTTTTTAAGTTAAATTTTTTTTTTTAAGTTGGCTGATTTGAATAAAAAATAATATTTTTTTTTACTTTTGATTTAAATTAGGAAGTATTGTCTTTTGATATGGTTAATTAAAACGATTATGAATAATTGAGATAAATGGAAGATCTAGAAATTTAGCTTAAAGGAGGGTCGGGCTTCAATTTTCCTCGATTTTAACCTCATTTTACTTGTGATTTAAAATTAGTTTTTTACCTTTCCTTTTAAGTTTTATAAAAATTAGCGATCAAAAAAGGATTTTTGTATATTAACAATTTAAAGTCACATTTTATCAAATAATTTTTTTACTTATTTAGTTAAAAGTAAAAAAAAAAGAGGAAAAATAATTTAAAAATATTTTTTGGAATCAAATATTTCTAACTGTGATTTTTTAAAAATTCTTCTTCATATCCATGTACATAAAATAAGTTAAAGAAAATCATATTCCTCACCACGGCAATTGCCTTACTCAGTGCGTCTCGATCGTTTTCGTCTAACAGTTGCCAAGTATTCATCACCTCGTCTTTTCAACATATTTCAAAAAGTTTTAACTGTGGATTCTCTTTTTCTCTCATGTGTTTTGTGATTTATTATTTGTAAAATAATGTCTTAAAGATATTTTTAAAAAACTTTAGAAAAGCATACGCTCTCTGACTTAATATGCCCATATCATAGGTTCAAGAATTTGTACGTCTTATATAAGTGTTCAATGCATCTAATGCTATAATAAAAAAAAAATATGTACATTTAAAAGTTCTTTTTAAAAAATAGGTTAAATTTTTTAACAAATACAATAAATTAAGGAGGTACTAACTATTTTTTTAAAGGTGTATTCAAAAGCATCCTTATTGTTTATAGATAGAATGAAAAATACAAAATATGAGATACGACACTAACTAGATTTATTAAGTGTATGTTTTAAAATATTTTGTTGTTTACATGTAAAAGTGGATATATTAAAACAGGTCAGAACACTTGCTTCCTCTAGTTTTTTTATTAGATCAATCATTGATTGGTATTAATAATAAATATAAGTTAAGTAAATATGAATATTATTATCTTTTGAAATAGTGTCAAGATACGAATAAAATATCTTAGAAATTAATATTTAATTTATTTTTTTAATTTTTTAACTTTTTTACCAAATAAGTTATATATATATTTTTGTATTTTTAGCTATAAAAAAATTAGAAATAATTACACTTACTTTTCTTAAAATTTAAACTTATTACAAGAATTTCTTCCGTGATCTATGAAATTACGCTGACCTCCTATGTCAATGTTGTCCCTACCGCCGTTAACAACAATGACAAATTACTGATTTAATCATAATCTAAACCTCACTAACTCGTTCTCTTGACTCACTCAACTCGGCCTGACTCACTCAACCCAACTCAATCTTCTTTCTTCTCTCTCAAACGCTCAAAACCCATACCAAATACCAAAATACCAAACACCCCTCTGGTTCGAGCCACCCAGCCACCACCGCGCTCCCACCGGCGCCGACGCCACCCCGCCGCCACCTGCTCTGGCGACCCGACGCCAGCACCGCCGACCCGACACATGCTCCAGCGGCGGCGCAACCATCATCGCCGGATCCGGCTCCTCCACCTTCCCCATCCAGATTGCGGCGCAACCAACTACCCTTCTTCTGCTCCTCCACCTTCCCCCTCTAGATTCGCGTCGGTTTCGTCTTCTCCACCCTCCTCGAATCCGACAACGTACTCCCAAAACCCCAATAACTCCAATAACTCCCATGGGGCTGCTGCGCATATATATATATATATATATATATACATCATGTTGGAATATTAGATTTAGATTGATTAGATTGATTTTATTCTGATTTGATTTTATTCTATTTTATCTTCTTATTGTCTAT
>JAOTRH010000013.1:258907-270842 GCA_034768845.1 Heliamphora exappendiculata | reverse complement strand
ATTAAAAACAAAAAAAAAATAGGATTAAAAATAAATTAATAAGTAAAAAACCAACTTTTACCTATTCATGGCCAGAATGAAGACCAATCCGGTTCAACCGACGGTTCGCAAGAAGCTGTCACGCTCGCCCGGTTTTCTGTTTGTTTCTTTATTTTCTTTTTTTTTTGTGTGAAAAATACACTTATTAGTATTTTTGACTTTTTAAAATTATAATTTTACTTCTCAGATTTTAAAATGTGAGTGGTGAATAATTAGTAAAAAATATATAAATATTTACAAAAAATATATTAATATTTATAAAAATAATAGACACCCCCTTCAAAAAAATTTGATATTATAAAATTTTGTTTCTATAATTTGGATGATGGATAGTATGGCCCAATTATACTTACTCATTTATTATTAATTAAAGGTTAATAAAATTAATAAAATTTTATTTATATTAATCAAAAATATCTCAAATGTCAATATTGTTATTTTCAAAATTATAGATTCAAGTGAAGATAATGAAATTTTTTTATTTAATAAAATATAACATTAAGGTAAACATAATTATAAAAGATGCAATTAAAGAATTGAAAAGAAACTTTTCATTTCAATTACTTGGGTTTATAACTGCAGATCAGCCTATGTTTAGACTAATTTTTTTATAAAATTTTTGATTTTTTAGCATTTTTTTTAAATTGTTATAAAAATATATAGAAAAAATCAATTAAGACCAAATAAGTAGATTTTTTTAAAAGCTTTTAAGCAAATAAACTCTTAAAAAAATTAATCCAAACATAAGCGAATAATATTGATATTATGAAATGTTTGCTTTGTTAAGGTAAGCATGATTTTATTAAACCCAATAATGTTTATTTAATAATAAAAGGATAATTAAATTTAATCTTAAAATTGAGTGGTGGACGATAGGTTTTAGAAGGTTATTGGTACTAATATTATTCATACAATTCTACAGAAGGTCAATATGAATTTAATTTTAATTGATACTGTTTTCTAAAATCATATGAATTTACTAATCATTGTATTCAAAACTATTATAGAATAATTCAATCACGCCTTATAATACTCCAAACAAGCCCGTAAACATGGATAGTGATGACCACGTAACACCATACGTGTGATAAACCTAACAATTTTGGAAAATTAATGTTTTTGGAAATTTCGTGTCATTAGTTATATAATGTTTTTAACAAATAAAAAAAATTCAATACACACTAACATTATGTTTGGCAACATAGGGATAAAATTACTTAAGTTATAAAAGAAAAGTTGATAAAATAAAATATTGGTCCTGTTTGAAAATTTTGCTTATTTGCTTATTAGTAAATAAGTCAATTTGTTAATAAGCCATTTCGTTTGGGTGAAATTACTTATTTATTTATTTGTTTATTTGCTTATTTGGCTACTCAATGAACTTATTTACTTATTTGCTTATTTGTTTATTTGGCTACCCAAACGAATTTATTTGCTTATTTACTTATTTGACTATCCAAACGAGGTTATTTGCTTATTTTTTTAATTTATTTTATTTTTTTCTAATTACATAAAATAAATATTTTTTAAAATATAAATACATATATAAAAATATATCTTACAAGTCTAAAACATTAAAAAATTATATTTATCTTTAATTTTTTTTCTCTATTTCTTATGTTTTTATTTTTAATTATATTGATTCATTAACTATTATTTTTTATTTATTATCTTATCTATAATTTTTATTAATATTACTCTCTTAAATTTTAAAAATTATTCTAAAAATATTCCCACATCTACTTTATTTTTTGATATTTTTTTTTATTTTTACTATAATTAAATAAGAGACAGAAATAGAAGAGCTCAACTCGCCCACTCCAACCCGTGCCATTAGCATCCATACTCTTATCTATTTAATAAAATTGCTAATATTATCTCTTTCAAAGTATTATTCACTGAATTATTGAGTACTTCGAAACTATCCAATTAATTGCAAATTCAAATAAAAAAATACAGTAAATAAAGCAAATGATTGAAAGACTATTCGCAAGATACAAAAGAGTTTAGATGATATTGATTGGTTATAAGAATTGATAACCACCGTATCTTATAATCCTTGGTTGGATGGTAATTGTAATTTTTAGAATATACAAAATACACTATTTAATTTATTTAAAATAAATGTATTCAAATAATATGATTATTCATATTTTTGCAAATGATATTTAGGTGCTAATAACTCGGATCAACTATGTAGATTTTAATTATGTTTGAACGATTAAAATTTTAAGAGAAAATAAAAATATGATTTTAATTTTTTATAATTCATTCGTTTGGAATGATTAAGAAAAGAAATAATTTTTAATTATTTATTTAATTATGAATCATTCTCAAACTAAATAGGAATCCCATCCTCACATTCTCTCATGATAATATTAGATTTATGGTCAATAAATAAAAATATATAAAATCTTCAAGTTTAACAAATTTCTAAGAAAAAGTTTCCATAGAAAAATTTGTGAACTAATCCAAATGCTTGAATGTGATTACTCTAAATATTAAATTATTACATATGTGCTTCGTAGCAATCATATTCGTATTTATACTAGTTAGTTCTAGACAATCTAAGAAGATAGTGAATTAGGTCTTAAAAATATAATAATAATTTTTAAAATTTTTTAATTTTGCAAATAAATATAGCAAGATAATTAAAAATTAAAGCAATACGAATATTAAAGATATTATGGATAGAGAAAATGAACCATATATCAAATATTTATAGTGGTTCGGTTTCTTCTATGCCTACGTCCACTCCTCAAGTATTTATTTGAGAATTCACTAAAAACATTTTATAGCTCCAAGACAATCCTACGAAAAACTTGCCCCTGATTTTCTTCTAATCTTTTGAGTTTTTTTTGATGAAATTTACTCACCCACTCAAATGACAAATGGTGGCTCATCATTGAATACAATAAATGTGAGAATTTAATGAGTATCACTCACTTTTTTTATAGAAATAATAGGCAATAAATAAAAAAGTAAAGAGAGATAAGATACAAGAGCACGAGTTACAGCAATAAATGAGAGCTCGAAAAATATGATTTTGAATCAAGCAATACAACAGTGATAGAAGGTTTTCAGATCTCTTAAATGTTGTGGAGTAATTCCTTATATAAGCTCTTGAGGTTTCATGACCGTTGGAGGTCGGTGAGAGTATTAAATGCCAAAAATTCAACCGTTGAAATCTATCGCGAATTTGAATTTTCGTCACAAGTGTCGACACACAAACTTTTGCATCGACGCAAAATGTTTAGGGCATGGTTCTTTAAGTGATTTGGTCGACTTTGATCTTTTGAGGGTCAACACAATTTCAGCAAATTTCTCACCAACACAACGATGTCGTCACATTTGATTTTTGTGTCGACTCAATTGTTCTTCAGTTTTTCGAAGAGGGTAATTTATGTCGACTCATTTTTCTTTGGTGTCGACACTAAAAATCTGCAGGAACCCTTGAAAAATTTGTGTCAACTCATGTGAACTCTGGTGTCGGCTCAAATTTTCTTCAGACGGGCTCAGGACATTTGTGTTGACTCATCTTCAATTTGTGCTGACTCACAAAATTTGCAGGTGACCTTAGTACTTTTGTGTCGACTTGTCACGCCCCAAACTCTGAGTTACGTAAACATCCACAAGCAACCAACCCGATAATACACTCTCAACCTGCGTGACCAGTTCCTGAAAAATATTTCAAATTCCACACCAAGAGCCAAGACTCAACAGATACAGGCACCACGTGCAATATAAGCTAAACATGCTAGGAAAATGAGGTGTAGTTTTAGACTCTCTTTCAAGCATTTAAAACGAGTTTTTACATGCAACAGGAAAGCGAAGATACAAATTATCTTTTGACTCACTCACAGGAGCCTTGAAAATAATTTGAAAATAATTTTTAGATCGCGATTCACACGAGTCTTAAAAACAATTTAAGAATTGGTTTATCCGTCCCACAATGCAATTCATGTAATCCATGTATCTTTTCGGACTTTCACCGAAGGACCGCAGCCCCCGTCAATGCAACCCATGTCACCTGTGCAACACATACAACGCACACAACCCGTGCAACACACACAACGCACGCAACCCGTGCATCTTCTCGACTTCCACCGAAGGACCATATATGCCCTCATCACACTTCTTTACGAACTTTTACCGTAGGACCATTCTCCGCCCTAACTAATGCCTTGTTGACCTGAGTCAACGGATAAATTCACGGACTTTCACCATAGGACCATTATCCACCCCTCATATACATCTTTATGGACTTTCACTGAGAAACCAAAATTTGCCCCGCATATGCAATACGGATACAAATCTACGTATCAACAGGCATCCCAACACATGCCTATACCACATGATAAAATCACATATTATGGGATAACAAAGCCTAAAGCCCTAAAGGCATCAAGACCACTTAGGCCACTTACCCGCATACCATGCACAAGAATAAAAATATTCATAATTCTATAAGCACAAAAGCACGTATAACCAAGACGTTCCACATAACGACGCTACATAACCCAATACGACATCACATGCCACACACCATCATCCGTTCACCTGAACAACCCGTCCACACACCGGGACAACCAACACCTAACCTGGAGGCCAACACCTGAACCTCCCATAGAACGGTTCTCACCAAAACTTCACTTTTAAACCGAACCACGGACCCACACGTCCCGCACATAACCAGCACGCACACAATCGTGCCACAACACCCAAAACTAACCAAGCACGTCACACCCGAGGACAGCACCACACAACACCCAAGGCCACGATACAACCCCCGAAGCCACCACACAACCAACTAAACCCCAAAAAGAATTCAACAGTATTTCAATCGACTGGCCCCATAATCAATCAAATGAATACCGTTGAAAACCAAGGAACAAACCATGAAACAACCACACAAAACAGCCCAGGTCCAGTCAACTGGACCTCCCCTCCAGATGACCCAACCAACACACTGGAATCACACCAAAAACGCCCAACCACACTGTCTAGTCGACTGACTCCCATGATCCAGTCGACTGAACCTCAAGAACCAAGATCGAGTCGACTGACCTTCACGGTCCAGTTGACTGAACCGAGGCAAGACCAATTTTCGAACACTGTTTCAGCCTCAAAAATCTCGATTCGACGCCTCCAAACCCTCATCTAACAACCTCGGACATACCCACGCCCAAGCCTCGCACCAAACCCTCAAAAGAAACACCCGACACCCGATTTCATCCATCGAAATCGACTAAAAACAGGTTTTAAACCCAAAAACCCAACTTGAAACAAACTCACATCTAGTGCAATCTAACTGTTAAAAACACACACGATTACACGTAACACCCTTATAAGACACGATAGTCTAGGATCCTACCTTAGTTGAAAACTTGACGCTTCGAACCACGTGCAAAATCAAGTTTCGCTGAAATAGAATTCCGTCCTGATGGATGCGTAGATCACGACGCCAATAACAAAGATCGACAGTCTGATTGTCGAAAATCAAGCCCCAGGCCCCTGAGAAGTTAGAGAGAAGGTAGAGAGAAAAAGTAAGAAATTTAATGGAGAAGTTTTGAAAATATATTTTGAAAATATCTAACTCCAGATATTTATAAGCCTCCAAAATATATATTTTTTAAATTTTTCAAAATTTGCACCGCAACATCCCATGGGCCCGGGAACCTGTCCCGCATGCATGTCTAACTCCGATCATGTATCAAAAAGCATTTAAACATGCAAAACAGAAAACGGGAAACACGTGTCGAAAAACGCCGAAAAAGAAAACGGGTCAAGGTTTCACACGACTCGTCTTCAATTTGTGTCGACTCAAAGTTCTGAAAAACAAAAGTGAGGAGCCACTTTTGTGTCGACACAAATTCAATTTGTGTCGACTCTTTTTGAGTACAGAGAGTTTCGACTATTTTGTGTTGATACAAAAGTTTTTTATGTTGACACTAACTTTTAATACCTAAAACATCTTCAACGAATATGTTAGGGTGTCAACTCATTTGCCCAAAGATGTTGACGCACTTGATATCTTTAAGTATTCTTTGTCTTAAAGTATTGACTCAATTATTAATTAGGATTAACACACAATATTCTCATTCAATAATATTTAAGTATTAATCCATTGAGAGACGAGTCATCTCATAGGCTAAAAGTGTCAACTTATTTGTTTAATTTATGTCAACACTATTTTTTTAAAAATATTAAATATTATAATTTAAAATTTTTAAAAAATAATTATAAAAATCATCAAAATTTAAATATAAAGCCATTAGGCTAACACTACTCATGATTTTCATCATTCAGACGTAGTCGTACCATAAAATTTAGACCATTATAAAAAGTTAATTTTTTTACAGGAAAAAAAAACTCAATTTTCAAGCTACACCGTTTGGTTTCACAAAATAGCCAACTATTTATTTTTATTTTATTTCAAGAAATTTTTTTTATACATATTTCAAACACTCTATTTTTAAGTAAATTGACTATAATACTTTTAATTTAAAAATTAATCTTACTTTTAAAAATACAAAATTGTGCTAATATCCTAAATACTAAAACTTAAAATAAAAAACGAGAATATATTAGTCACTTAACAAAAGAACAAAA
This sequence comes from Heliamphora exappendiculata, assembly GCA_034768845.1. NCBI lineage: Eukaryota > Viridiplantae > Streptophyta > Magnoliopsida > Ericales > Sarraceniaceae > Heliamphora > Heliamphora exappendiculata. The sequence continues at coordinate 264,191 of JAOTRH010000013.1, read as the reverse complement.
AAAAACATTCTAAAAAAATTATCTCAAATATTGTATTTTTTTTAAAAAAAATTAAATTTCTTAAAAATTAGTTTTTTTTTGCCACCCCAAACGTGGGTTTTCAATACAAATGTGTTGTTTGGCATTACTGAAATCAGTAGTTTATTTATTATAATTTGTAACGAAAATTGTAAATATTTAATAAAAATTATAACATGTAGTTAAAATAAAAAAAATGTAATTATAAATTATAACAGAAGTTGTGAGTATTTAAAAAATTTATAATTTATAGTTAAAATTAATAAAAAAAATAAAAAATGTTAAAAAAATTTATAATTTATAATTATAATTAATAATAAAAAATAAAAAAATTCTATTTATTGCTTTGACAAACACGCCAAAATTTAGAGGAGCACAATCCTCGTGCAAGGCAGGCAGTCAAGTCTCACAAGTCCACGAAGGTGCGTGCCGCGTGATGAATCAATCCGCCGCCCCAACTTTGTCTTTGGTCATGTGTTTCCGTCCTGTCCTGTGTCCGTGTGGGTTTGTGGTCTGCTCTCCATTGGGTTTTCTCGGTATTTAGTGCATTGGAGACGGCATTTTTTAGTTCCAACATTATTACTTCTCTCTACTGAGCCGCTCTCTGTGGCTGCAAACTCCTCTTCAATTTTCTTTCCTCTTTGTCTGGCTGCAAATCTGCCCCAGCCCCTCTCTCCATCTCGCTATCAATCTAACTTGTTTTCTTCTTTTCCTTTTTTTGCCCTTTTCCATACAGAGAAGACCCATTTTTGTTTACATGTAAAAGACCTCAATGGATTGATTGATTGAGGTCTTCTGACCTCTGTAACCCATAAACAATCATGCAACCTTCGAGTGTGACTACTCAAGAACCTGGTAATGTATTTGGTTTTGTATCCAATTTGAGCCGCTTCGCGTTTGATTCCACGTTTAACAACCTGAATTCAGATGGGTACTCGTTGATTTTGTCTAATTACTTGTATTTTGATGGACCTGGGAGTTGGGTTGGTGGGAAGAAATCCAAGGTTGTGGGTTCATTGAGTTTGAGCAGCCGAAATGCTTCCAGTATTCGAAAACTGTTTAATGAGTTCAATAAGGTTGTTAAGTTTCACTGTGAGAAAACCCCAATTGGTTTCGCCTCTGTTCGTAGTGGTTCGGGCGATGATAGTGGGTTGAGAGGTGATGGGTTTAGTGTTTTGGAGGATGAACGAGTACACTTGAATGGTGCCGAATCGGGTAGTCCGAAAAAGGTACTTATTTTGATGAGTGACACCGGTGGCGGTCACCGGGCTTCTGCAGAAGCCATTAAGGCGGCATTTAACGAAGAATTTGGTGATGAATATCAGGTCTGTTTTGATTTCTTGGTCCCCATCAATTAGTAAAAACAATTAGTGGGTAAGTGTTAATTTATTGGTTCATCATATTTGTGTGTTAAGAGTGTATGTTGCAGGTGTTTGTTACTGATTTATGGACGGATCACACACCTTGGCCGTTTAACCAATTGCCTAGGAGTTACAGCTTCTTGGTGAAACATGGGCCTTTGTGGAAAATGACTTACTATGCCTCTGCCCCGCGTGTCGTGCACCAATCCAATTTTGCTGCAACATCGACATTTATAGCTCGGTGAGATGATTACTTTAATTGATAATTGATGTTAAGTTGTTTATTTTAGTTTTAAATTAGGGGACTGGAGAACTATCTGCTAATGAAATCCGAAATGAATGTTAGAAGGTTAGAGAGTTATATATACAGTCCCTTGCATAATAGTTCAGGTGCTTTCATGATTGTAGCCTACACATATGCAATCTTATCAATTGCTTTTCAGTGGCACTATGCTTTTACATGTAGAATTGGACATACATTATCAGATTAGTCTGGTGTTTCATTTCAGATTCCTTGTTATTTATTTTTTCAGTGTTTCATTTTCAATTAACACTTTTTAAATTTCTACATGCCTACTTATAAATGCCGAGTTGCCGACAAATGTCACTTCCAATGTGCGTGAATATGCACTTTTTGTGTAATAGTTTTCTTACTGGAAAAAGGAAAAGGAAATTGAAGTTAGAACCTATGAATAGTGAAGAGTACGCTACTTAACTGGTTTTATTGATAAGCCATGGTTATTAAAGGGAAAATAATTCAGAAGTTATCGGTGGCTTCACCAAACTCTACCCCTGCTACGGTGAACTTGAGTGGAAAAAATTCCTCTTGAAGAGTCGGAAGTGAGTAAATCTGCAATCAGATGACAGTGGGATGATGAGATAAAGCACTATCACGTTATAATTCAAACCATTTCGCATCAATTCATAACTACCACTTGCTTCCTTATTGTTATACTCCATTGCGCCTCGCCTACCTCATTCTTGAATTTTCTAAACAGTGTTTGATTATCACCTCTGAACAGTTTTAAACATCTGAATGAAACATAGTTAAAGCCTCTCCAAAATCAAGGTGAGGGTCCTGGTAGGAAAGAGCTGAAGAAGAAAAAGTTCAGGATTTTCTTCATAATATTCATTTAAAATGTTTTTCGCTTATGCGATTTTGAAACAAGAAAATAAAAAAAAATTTAAAAAAAAGAAGAGCAAAAGCAGCACATGGCCTCTTAGTAGCCAGAAGCTTATTTTGTTTTGCTCTAGAGCACATGGCCTCTTAGTATCCGGAAGCTTCTTTTGTTTTGCTCTATGTGTGTGTCTGTGGGAGCGCGCGTGCATGTGGCAATGTTGCCAAATTTGGCTGAATTGTCCCCATTTGTGTCTAACTGGCCAAAAATCCAAGGTGGAATGTAACAGAGAGACAGCTGTCCATTTTATGTGTGAAATGGTATTTCTTTGGTCAATTCGGCTGAAATGAGTTGATTCAATAACATTACTCAACAATTATGCGCCTATCAAGACTAGGTGGCCAATATTGAAGAGTTTCCACTTGATATTATCTACACAATTCACATTGATAATTCTTGTCATTACTAGTGGATTTGTATTATTAACATATTTTATTGAAATTATGTATTGGCTTCTCCTTTGTGTACCTTCATGATAACATGTGTTTTCTTACCATCAATGTTGCCTTTATTATTTTTTACTTTAGTTTGCTTTTATTTATTTGGGATTCAATGGTAACTAATCAATGGGGGTGACACTTGCCTTGCCCATAAGGCCATAACATATGGATGATAGCAATCTAGGCCCCAGACTTTTAGAGATTTTACGACCTAAGTTAGTTGAAGTCTCATGTTAAGTCACTAATTGTCCCAAAACCTTAAACTGTTGGAAAATAAACCCAACAATGTATATCAAGTTATGCAACACTACTCCTCACGTGCAACCCTGACTTGTACATGAAGAAACGAACAAACTTAACTAAACAGGTACACCAACACATATAGAACATAGTGTACATAACAAACATAATAGGAAAACATACGAGATTTGAACCCAGGACCTCCTGGAATTATTGCTCAGATACCATGTTAAGTCACAAATTGTCCCAAAAACTTAAGCTGTTAGGAAATGGGTCCAACAATGTATATCAAGTTATCTAACATCTCAAATGTCACCAATTTTTTGTTCATATGATTGAACCGTAGTTATCAGTTATCAACCACCTTTGTTGTGCCTGTGTTTGTGTTTTTTCAATTCCATTAAAGATTCTCCATGACTAACTTACCCAGGAAATTCTGACCTTGGTTGCTCAAGTTTTGTGTGTATTAACTTTCTTCTTTAAATCATCTAAGCATATCTGCAACTAATAAAACCAGTGTATTAAACATGGCGGTATTGCAACATCCTATGTGAACTGATTTTGAACAAGACCTATGAGTCTTATATTTTATGTTTGGTGATTCTGGTGCACTTATTTTGAAACTCTAGATTCAAAGGTAGTTTCTTGCAGTTGTATTCTATATTTTTCACTATCTGCGATCCCGTCAGTATCAGTCAGGGTTACCTCAAATAAAGCAATGAACCTCATCTGGTGAAAACCAGAAGAGAAGAGAGACTTAAAGCTGACTCTTCATGTAAGCCATTTGTAAGGTGAACACCTTTGTCTTACAAACTTCTTTGAACGTGTCTGATTTGTATTGAGTTTTCTGAAAGTCGAAATTCTTATTGACTTAGAAACTAGCCAAATGAATTCTCTCTCTCTCTCTCTCTCTCTCTCTCTCTCTTCATAGAGAGAGAGAGTAGATTCACATATATACAGATACATCTTTTGCCTGGTAAAGATAATTCAAGACTTTTCAATTTATTTTGAGCTTCTCTATTCGTGTTTCTCAGCATAATAGGGCTTAACCTTCATGAGGTATTCATGGGTTCAGTCTTTCAGTGTCTTAATTGTAACTTGTGTCACTTATTTTCTTCTTTTATTTTATTTCCTTTTTGTCTTCTCTTCTGCAAGTACCATGAAACAAATGCAACCTCTGTAAAATTAGAACTGATCATTTTATTTATTTTGGAGTAAGCACATTTGCAGTGCCATCTAAAGCAGTTATTCTGGCTGTACTTTTTGTTATTATCATTTGATTTGGCTGTCCTGTTCATTTACAGAGAGGTTGCCAAAGGTTTGATGAAGTACCAGCCAGATATAATTATCAGTGTACATCCTTTGATGCAACATGTTCCGCTTCGTATCTTGAGGGCAAAGGGTCTTTTGAAGAAGATTGTGTTCACTACTGTCATTACAGATTTAAGCACGTGCCATCCAACATGGTATTTTCTGCAATCATGATGTGTTTCCTCAATGCATCATTCTTAGTGTAGTTCTGATGTTGTGTGCCCTTTACTCATGTTTAGGTTTCATAAGCTTGTGACAAGATGCTATTGCCCCACAGAAGAGGTAGCAAAAAGGGCAGTGAAAGCTGGACTTCAGCATTCTCAGATCAAGGTTTTTGGCCTTCCCGTGCGACCATCCTTTGTTAAGCATGTTCGCCCAAAGGTTGGTTCACTCGTTTGCTACTTAACTTTTGGAAACTTTGTTGCCTATCTGACATGTAATTTCACGAGGAGAATTTGTGTTTGAGCAAATCATTTGTAATTTTGTATGCTTTGCAGGAAAGATCGTGCAAATTTCTAATCAGAATCTCATAGGTGAAAATATGAGGTTCTGTTAATCGGATAACGAATGCACTATATAATGGGTTGTAAATGTTGGGAGAATTTCCAACGCCGACATAAAATACAAGCTCGGGGATCCAGAAAATACATTTTTATTAGAACTTTCAACAATTTACAATAAATTGAAAATTACAGAGAATGAAATAACAGGAATAATAAACAGGAAATTGCAAACC
>JAOTRH010000013.1:236495-252902 GCA_034768845.1 Heliamphora exappendiculata | reverse complement strand
CCCAACTTTTCAACAACTTAAAGCTATCATTGGCTTATTAGGTCTACTCAAAGGTCTTTTGCTTGAAACAATTGGTAAGAGGGGCTGCAATATTACTAAATTGTGAATAAACCGCTGATAAAAAATAGCCAACCCATGGAAACTGCTCGATTCTTGGATACAAGGAGGAGTTGGCCAATCCACAATTGCTTTAACCTTGTCTTCATTCATTAGAACTCCCCTAGAGGATACCACATAGCCCAAAGACACCGCTTTATCAACGGTAAAAGTGCAACTTCTTCAAGTTATCATAAAATTTCTCCCTTCTCACATATTAAAGAGTTGTCAAAGGTTTGATAAGTAGTTCTCAATCAAAACAATGGATGTACGTTATCAAAATAAACCACCGCACACACTCCGTAAAAGTGGTTGCAACAGTTGAGTGAAAGTGCTAGGGGTGTTGGTAAGCCCAAAAGGCATTGTAAACCACTCAAAGACACCATGAGGAATCTTAAAAGCACTTTTTCAGTAATCACCCGAACGAATTCTAATTTAATGATGACCACTCATTAGATCAATTTTGGAAGAGATTCTTGAACTAGTTAGACAATCTAACATGTCATCCAGCCTTGAAATCAAGAACTGATACTTGATAGTAATCTTATTGATGCCTACACTAGCAATATACATCTTCTTACTTACAGAAGGACTCACTCTAGGAAAGGATTCATACCCAGACTAGTCCTACCTCTGCTTCTAATGCTCGAAGTCTTGTTGGAGTCTGAGCTCAAAGGACTAGGCTTGCAGACACTTCCTACTCCCTAAGAACAGTGCTTAGGAAAGGAGGATCTATATATTTAAAGGAAGGGAATCGATTCCTTTCTAGTATAAGTTTCCAATGATAGAGGTAATAATTTCATACTCTATTAGGGGATAAACTTTCTTAGTTTTAAACTAGATGCCAATGAAACAAGTTAGTAAAGTAGCTACGCTCTTCCAGGGGGAGATTCTAATACAAGGAGTACTTGCACCATGTGTATTTCATCTTATCCCCCCACATAAATTTCAATGTAATTATATGATACTTGAACAGGCCATCAGCAACCATTGATTTTATTGAGATTCACTCATGAACTCTGGAGTTGGTTTAGCTAGCTCCTTCACCCCGGAAGAAAAGAAAGAGATTGAAGAGATGAACTCCTCCCACATCAAATAGATTGAACATGTCTTTTTACTGTTGAAAAGAGGGCATTAGGTTTAGCCATGTTTAGCATAGGAATTACTACCATAATGTACCAGGATTCCCGACTTTCCTTTAGAAACCCCTTGGAAGCAAGTATAGTAGTTGAAGGTGGTTTTGCAACTACCTTTCCCTTCATGGTAGCAACGTAAAGTCTTCATTATCCTTCCTAATCGTGTTCTTACTTCTTGCCATCATAGATAGCTTGTGTGTCATATTGCCACAAATGTTTAAGAAACAAATAGCAAGCATCTATAGGAACAACATCACAACAAATCTTATCAAAATATTTCTTTTGGATGGAGAAAGCCACCAAACACCTCTTAGTCATTTAGATCTCATTACCCTTCTTGAACCAAATGAGGGAATAAGGACGGGGATGTTACTCCAATTTGATATGCAACTTTTCAACCACCTTTGGAAGACTACATTCACCAATATTGTTAGTATGCAACCAATCTTCCTCCCGACCTTGTTTAGGTGTGAGAAGAGTCTTCTTAATCATAGCTTCATAAGAGAATGGTGTTCTTCCTCATCCATATCACCTCCATTTTCCTCATTTATGGATGGATAATAGAGCATGATGTGTTCCTCACAACTTTGCTCTATTGATTCCTCAATTAAAAAAAGTGCTTTATTGCAGTTTCCTATTGCCTTTCTACAATCCGAAGAGTTGTGTCCCAGCTCTTCATACTTGAAACATTTGAAATCGCCACTTGACCATGATTCCTAGCTCCCAAAGTGCCTGAATAAGGCTGATTCCGTACTTGGACACTGGGCTTTCCCCCTCTATTTTGAATTCCCACTCTTGCCCCCACTAGATGGAGAATCATACTTGGAATAGCTATCAGAAAGCTCTCCAAACTTGGAAAACCCCTGATGTTGCTGTTCGGATCTTGAAACATTTCTCATTTGTTGCTTTTCAACCAATAAAGCTTGGTTGTAGGCCTCCAAAATAGTCCACAAAGATTGAAGACTAAAGATCTTCTATTGAATAGTTCAACCCACTCAAATACTTTGCCACCATTTGATCTTCACTTTCATTTAACTCAACTCTACCAACAAGTCAATAGAAAGTTTATTGTGTACTTCACACCTCCTCTTTACTGGAGGTTATGCAAGTTTGTATGTAGTTGAAAGGAAAAAATTGCTCCTTGAGCTTCTTCTTCTTCTTCATTTCTCCTAATCTCCAATCTATTCCTTACCTCTTCTTTGTCTACTAACTTGCATTTGCTCGTGCCCGCCGAACGGAGGCTCTTCTCTCGAGGCATATAGAGATTAAAGACCAATTTCACCTTCGTAGCTTCAGAAACATCACAATACTTGGAACACTCCTTCAACAGTGTTCGACAAATCAACAACCTCGTCCGCTTGAGGCTACCATGAGACTTAGAAAGTTCAACCTTGATGTTTTCTCATTCATAATCAAATCTGTCAGAAATTGGTCTACTTGAATTCGAAGCACCAAAAGGGTTCTCAAATCGAGTTTGAGCATACTCAGAACCATCATTACCCTCAATTGGAATTTGCAAATGTTGTGGCATCTCCATTAAGGTAGCAATTTGTCGTCTCAACTCCTCAAACTCATTTTGATTATGATTTGCATTATAATTCCTTCCAATGGTGGATTAACATTAGCTTCTTCGCCGACATGGGTCACAAATCTTCGATCCATTCCTTCTCTTCTACCTCCTCCTCTTTGAGCCACGAAAAATATTTTAAAAAAATTGTAAAAACTACTTATAATTAGTCAAACTCACCCTATTCCATAGATTATAGTTTTGCTTTTTTCCCTCCTCACAGATTTGTACATCGTTACCAATACCATCCCAACCTCGAAAATGAAGACAACTGACAACCTCCATCCACTTTGACAAGATCAATATCCAATTTCCTGTCCAGTCAATCCATATATTCCCTTCTCCTTGCTAGGACACACTACTTTTGGTCCTCCATCCACTTTGACAAGACCAATATCCAATTTCTTGTCCAGTCAACCCATATAGTCGCTTCCCCTTGCTAAGACACACTATCAGACATAGAATTGACTTGCAACTAACCCGGCCTTACCCTTAATACATCTTTCCTTAAAGAACTTATGCGCCAAATCCTTTTTGAAAATTACCCAAATCCTTCTCAATCTTGTTTTAGTGATCAATGCTTCTTTAAATTCTTCCTCCACAAATACTGGGTCTGAGGATGCTGCTTTTCTGTCTCAACCAATTCTTATGGTTAGTCCACCTTCAACTCCAACTAACCTAACTGATTAATATGCTGATTAAATCACTGAATCTCCACCTTCTTTTCCATCGATAGAGCAACCAAATAAGTTATCCAATGATCCCTCCCAAGGCTTCTTTGATAATATTCCTTCTTCGCAGTGGAGGGATAAGACCTATGAAATGTGTTCTTGGTGCACTTCAGAACTTCATTAAGCGTTTGTGCCCACTGTTGTAATTTTTTTTTATCGGCAAATACTTACACATTCGCTCCCACACCTTGCACCGGCAAGGTTTGAACTTGCAACCTTCCATTTGGGAGGCTAACATCCATACCATTGGGCCAAAGGGGCCACTTGGTGGTGTTAATTTTTTTACAAAGAATTCATCAATGCTTATGGTAGTGGTGGATTCCTTTGTATTGTTATAGGGCAAATGCAGATCAGACAAACACCTAACATAGATGCCTCAATTGCCTATACCCACAATGAATTTTTGGAGTTTGGGATCTTTATATTACTCAAACTAGAGAGGAATATCTTAACCCAAGGCGTTGTTCTTTCAAAAGGAAAGACTTGAAGATCCATTAGGAACACATCTTTAAGCGTTTTTAATTTGTCATTGGTATCCATGGTGTCAACCTCAAACAAGCATTTCTCAACTCTCCTTGAGCCATTTAGCAATTAAACTCCTGGATTTGTTTTGATATACAAATCTTCCTTTTCAATGCAACTTTAGGAGAACTTTATCGGAGTGCTATTCCTGCTTTGGAGAAGTTGTCTAATCATGATTTTTTTTTTTGAAACAACTAGAAAACAAGGCAACTTTTGGTTTTGCTCGTGATCGTCCTGACCTTAAAATAAAATACAATGGAAACCAGATGTTCTATTGCCCATAATAAAATTAAAGACTCGGAAGCCAACTAGAGAACTAACCGAAACCCTCTCCTTATTATCCATGACATGGCACGTTAAATGTCAATAGCTACTCATAGGCAGATGCTATAAAATTCCAAAATCTATGATGCTTCTAATTTAACTTCAGTTTCCATTTTCCATTTTCCATGTGTACAGGAAGCTGGAAATGTGCCGTTCGTGGTGGAAAATGGATTCGGTAAATTCTCAAAGTCGCCTATGGAGATAGCCAATATTGTCGCTCAGTGGTTCAGCCCGAAAGCAGATGAACTCAAGATCATGTCACAAAATGCATTGAGGTTGGCAAGGCCAGATGCTGTGTTTAAGATTGTCCATGATCTTCATGAGTTGGTCAGGCAGAAAAGCTCTGTACCCCAATTTTGTTCAACTTAAAAAACTCATCAATGTTGTTAATCATTTTTTTTTTTGGGTTTTAAGAATTTTGCAATATAATGCACCGTTGATTGAAATAGGCATCTTTGTTTTGCCATTTGAGTCCATTGCTTTACTACGATAGTTCATCGAAAAATGTAAAATTATTTCACATTTTTGCCTAGAATTTAATCAAGAAATTTCAGTACTTAGCTCTCCTTGTTGAGAATCTCTTTCTCATGTTTTGGTTTATTTAAATGAATTTTCGTCTTTTTTTTTCTTCAACTCTAATCCACGCGTCAAACATGGCATAGAGGAAGAATAGTAAAATTAGTCAATGTTAATTCATTATTAAAAAAATATTAGTTAGTAGATTTATGTTACTTTGAAGTTAGTTATATCATTATTAAATAATGAAACTAAAATTAAATTAAACTATTAATTAAAATATTATGTTAGATAAATACTTATGTCACATTAAATTATTTATTATTAGACAGTATTTCTTGAAAAAACAAATAATATTATGTTACATAAATATTTATGTTATATTAAATTATTTATTATTAGATAATTTTTGTAAAAAACATATAAATACGAGATATTATTCCATTAATAACTAATGAGAACATTTATACTTTATTTTTTTGTAGTTTTTATAATTTCTTAATATTTTTTAAACTTGCTTTTGACTAAAGAAACTGAAAAAAAATTTATATCTTGAAAATTAATTAAAAATAAGAGAAAATACGAAAGAGGCTTATGGTATGAATTAAGATGATGTCCCAAGGCAACATCGTTATGCTCAATACTATTTATTAAATAACAATTTATTACCTATTAGATAAAATAAATACTAATACAATAGTAACGGATCTCACATTATCAACTAATTGTTATTATGTAAAGAGTACTATCTAGATTTGCTTCGAATAGAATTTTATATTTTTTAAAGAGTATTAACAACTAATTATTTTCATATAAAGTGGTTTTTAACTCAATGACATACGTATTAACATTTCAAATAGAGGGTTGAGAATTCAAAAGAGTTCAAATTTTACTAAATGTAAGAGATAAGAGTTGTGAGTGTTTGTGTATTTGCTGTTAAAAAAAATATATATGCATCATTATTTCTATTTTATGATTTTATTATATATTATTTTAATGTTTTGGACCATTCATGTTTTAGTACTTAACAAGAAAATTATATAAATAAAAAATTAAGTTGATCAAACTTTGACAACTACATAGTCAAAATAGATATATTCAAGAAAAATAAAAGACAAATATAATTTTGAGAGTCGACTTTATATTTTTTAAAATTAATATGTTCTAACTATTTTCTTGTCAATCTCTAATTCTATTTTTTTATATAAATGAATGATTCAAATCATCAAAGTAAATTCCTTGCAATAAAAATAGAGAGTTTTCTATTTTTTAAAAATTAAGAGAACCCTTTTCTTATAGAGAATGAATTATTAGAGAACGCCATGTCAACATGATAATATAATATGTTCAACTAATATATGCATGTTGTGTATCTTTAAGTTTGTAGGTAATCATACAATAGAGAGAGAACGATTATTACATGTTAACATGATTCCACATTAAACAAATATATATATTTCGGCCTAACTCAAACCTACTAGGCTCTCGTCAAAATTCACACGTCGAACTTTTTTTTTGGAAGGGAGAGGCGCAAAACCAGTTTAGGGATTATGGGGACCTAAACTTTATACCGGGTCCAGGCCAATGGATTTTAAACTCGGACTTTTTGAGTTTTTTTAATTAATTTATCATTTTACGTTTGCTCTTATTTTTTAAGTGCTTCTATATGTAATAAATAATAGTATATTATGTGTTTTTTATATTTATTTTACATTATAAATAACCTTACAATAATAATAATTTATTATTAATATTTATTTTTTATACATAATAAACAGTCGTATAATGAAGAATCGTATAATAAACCATCGAGTTGCTACAATAATGGGCCGGGCCGGGCCGATCGGGGCCCACTTTACACTAGAGTAATGAAGAATTACTCGCCCCTGCCACGTTGTCCCTAAATTAAACGAAGCCTCAAGCCGTTATGGTATTAATAAAGTTGCCACCTGCCTTTGTCACGTAACTGTGCCGACGACACCTGCATCTCGATACGATCCTCACTGTGATAGAAAATCAGCTAAACCGTTTCTTCATCTTTGATACCAAATCGATCATTTTCTTCGAATCGTTCGCCGATTTAGCACATTTTTGGCTGAAAATAAAATCTCTGAAACACCCTTTTTCGTTGTGCTTGAACCTTGAGCTGAGCCCTCTCTGCTTGAGACGTAGCAGAGAATATGGAGATCTATCATTAGAAGGAATTTCTTAATTCCTTACAATTCGTTCGGTTTCTAATCGATATATATACATAAAAACCTACAACGGATTCGGGATTTTGATGCTGTTTTAGGAAATGGGTTGGAGGTACAAGGCTGGGTTAGTTTTAATTGGAACTGTTGTTTTCATATGGGTCGCCTCTGCAGAAGTTACTCAGGTTAGAATTTTGATTTCTCCTTCACTCTTCTCTTTCTCTGAGATTATCCGTGTTTGGATTGTTTTCTACGAAGATTAATTGATTTTCTCGGTTGAAATTTTCCATGGAAACACTTTTGGAGATGTGAATCATGTGATAGTCTCTGTATTGCCTTTGAATTATTTGGAAGTTGTTAAACCTCTCTCTCTCTCTCTCTCTCTCTCGTGTGTGAACCCGCATAATTTTAATTTAGGACGGAGGAATTGTTCTTTTAAAACTTTTTAAAAACATATGTTAACTTTTAAAAAAAATGTTAAAGGGGTGAATTTATATAATTATGTGATATTTTGAAATAAAATTACTATAATAATAAGTTTTTTCAAAACCTTATAGAGGGCCCCATCTGCCCCTTAAGTCCATCTATGGAATTGGGTCTCCTCTTTTGATGATTACCGACTTTACTGTTCTAAGGAGAACAGTACATCGACATCCTCATTTGCAAATTTATTGGGTTGTGGACGATATTGTGTCTTCAATGAAGCCAAAAATGAACCATTTATTCGTTCAAATTAATTGCCTTTTTTTTCCTTTTATTTTTTCGATAAGTGAGTGGTCCTGGTATTAATACAGTTAGATTCCATTTGTTTCAGCCTATTTTTCAATTGTTTGGTTTGATGAAACAGTGTAAAATATTTTTTCAGTATTTTTTTTTTTTTACATCTTAAGGTCAAAATTAACTTCCCAATAAAACACCAGTAAATTGTTTATGATTGATCCTTTCCTGCAAGGGACCGGTGTCTATTGCTCAAAAGTGAGAACTTGGTTATGTCTAGCAAAGGGATAGGCTTCTTATCTCGCTTAACACCCCCTTTTGAGGATAGGCTATTCCTCCAAAGTGATAGGTTCGTAATACCAAGCAATTCTTCTTCCGTTGTTCTTCATACCAATTGAACTTTTGTTCTGAAAATGTTCTTCAAATTTCATTCAAACACAAGAACATAAGAAGAAAACAAATAGGTTTTTACAAAATCAGTTTACATGAAAAATATTTTTGATTGTAATAAATTTTGCGGCAAAACAAATGGAGCTGAAATAGAGGAGGAGGTTGTCATTTCTATTTGTTTCGTTTTTTACATTTCTCTGAAAGTTTGGCAATATTTTGTCTTTATTTGTCATCCCTGCTACTACAATTGCTAAGAGATTGGAGAAATTGGATAGAGATTTCCAATGTGCCCTAACCCCTCCGGTGTTGTGCCATCACCCACCATTTATAGGATGATAGTGGGCAGGATTGCTTCATTTACTTATTATTTTCACATGGAAGGGAATCGAGATTTATGGGACAATTTTCCTTGCAAGTTCAGGTTGGGAGGTGATAAAGTTGACACCTATGGAGAGATTGTATAGTGTGTCTAAAATTATGACAGGGGAGCACTAGTTGACAGTAGTCTTAGCTTTGTTTGACATGGATTGGACCTTTTTCATACCTGGCAAGTAGCTAGAGTGTTAAAAAATAAAGAGAAAGATGCTGCTCCTAGTTTCACTTTATTTGATGTGGAATATTTGGCAGGCAAGGAACCACTGACCTTTTGGTAGCATAGACAGTTAGACACTCCTTTTTATAGACTTAAAAAGGGTACCTGTCTTGGTCCTTTGTATAGTTGGTTGTGTGGATCATGAAATCCACTCTTGACCAACTACTAGATTTTGTAGAGCTTTTTGATATACAGGGAAGAGCTTGTCTGGATCATGAAATCCACTCTTGACCAACTACTAGATTTTGTAGAGCTTTCTGATATACAGGGAAGAGATTGGTTGGTAAGGCAGTAATTAAATCGATGGCATTTCCTTAATATCTTCTTGAATAAAATTTAATTTATGAAAAGTTTTACTCTGAATTATCCAATGCAATCATCCTATGTGCTTCCAACTTGGATTTCTTCCATTAAATATCAACGCTTAGTTTGAAATTAAGAAAGCAGAAGAGGAAGGAAAAGAACCATGAGGATTTTTTATTCCATGTTAGGTCTAGTGGGAAACCTTGTGGAAAGAATACAAAAAGTGGTTTAAAAAGGTCATACTCAGTACAGAAGCCTCCCTCTTACTGCAGGCCTGAGAGATGATGTAGGTAATCAGGCTTCCCCCCATTTTTTTGTGGGGAAGAAAATAGGATTGAATAAGGGAACGACTTATAAATTAAAAAAACGATTTCATCTTATTTATAAGTAAGGACATGGGAGAAAGAATTGTGAGAAAAATTTCAAATTGGATTTTCTTTCATTATATTTTCCTTTTCCTTATTTGTTTCCAAAAATCTTAGAAACTTTTGGCTTATGCATTGGCAATTTGTTTTTGCATGCATGCACGTGCTTGCTTTGCACCATGTAAATTATTTTCCCCTTTTTTCCTTGACATTTTTGGGTTATAAATTGTTTGTGACGAAGTCATCTTGGTTGGATGAATGGAATCTGCTGGGTGTACAATGATGGAAGGAAAGCAGGATGCTTCTTAAGTGCTATGGCTCTCGATTCTGAGTGTGAGATTGCCACTACTAAGGAGGCTGATGGGGTGGCTGTCCATGGTTATTTTCAATGAAGCCTTGTATACCCTTGCTTGGTTCTCCGTGAGTGCTTATTTCTGACTGTTCATGTATGGAACTTAATTGTTGGGATCATGTCATTGTTCATATCCCTATCATATTTGTTTTGGGGTGATGAATCACATTTAGGTGCAGTGCTTATGCATATACTCCTTCCCAGAAAATGAACACCAAATTAGGGATCATGGAGAATAATGAAATATATAAATACTGAATGTGAATCCTAGAAGCTTCCTATAGAAAAAAATCCTGGAAAGTTCAAGTCCTTGTGCTGAAAGGTGTTCATATAATGTTCAATTAATATAAGATGATGCTTCCATTTCACCTATTTTGCTGTAGATCTTGTTGTAAAGTTTTTAGGTCCATGTTTACTTTCACATATATTGGAGGATCTGATTATTCATGCTTAATGTTTCAAAATTCAAATTAACAGTAATCATGTCTTGCAGAGAATCTTTAAGGAGTATAAACAGCCATTTGCACTGACGTATCTGGGGATCTCACTTATGGTCATCTACCTACCTATAGCAATTTTCAAAGATTGGATCTGCAGTTTAATGGACAAAGATTTGCTCAAGAACTCTCACAATGGCACTCCTTTCTTGAGCTCTTCGATTGGACTAAAAATCCCACTAAGAATCAATGACATGCATCATATACCAGATGGTGATATTAAGAGCTGCCTAAATACTGATACGGATTTGAATCAAGCTGAAGAAGGGCAGCTGTTGACATATAAGAATGGGGAAAATAAGTCAAATGTGATTACAGAGATTTCTGAGCTTAGTTCATGGGAGATTGCCAAATGGAGCTTTTATCTTGCTCCTTTATGGTTTGCCACAGAGGTAACTGTGTTAGATCTTCAGATCTTCCAGTTGTTTTAGAGTCAATCACTCTACAAAGAAACTTCCTACTGCAATCTAGGATACTTGGCCACTGTTTGTAGCTAGAATGGTACTACCACAGTGGAGAAGGCCAACGGTTCAAATCAAATCTCTAATGGGAAATTGTGTGTGTGTGTTTGTTTGCTTTACCCATTTAAGGAAAAAAAAAATTATGCCAAATCTTATGGTCTGGGAATCTTTTGTTTTCTTCTCTGTGGAGTCTATTTTAAGTTAACAGGCAAGTATATCCGACCAAGCCTTCCTTTTACGAGTGAAAAAAGGAATGGCGATAGCGTTGCATTGGAAATAATCGCATTCTTGGTGTTGTTCAGAGGTGCTTGGTTGCTTCTAGGCTCTTTTAGTTAACAATTTCTGATTCTAGGCTCTTTTAGTTAGCAATTTCTGATCATGGGCTTTATATGGCCACAGAAGCATCAAAACAACTCGAGCAAAAACTCGCTTTACAAACACATATTAGTCATCCTATAAATTTGAATATGAATTCCTTATTAGAATTACATTTCATAGGCTGGAAATCATTTCACATACTGATATTTTGAATTTTTCTGGGATTCTTTGCATATGTTTTGCATAAATAAACAACGCGAACCAGCTGAACAAAAATGTCCTATTTGGTTCTTCACATGCTATTGAGCTGGATGATGTGGCATGATTTTTACCATTTCCGTTGTTTACCTACTGCCAAGATTGCCAAGATTGGGATGCTAAAGAGGATTGTTAGGAAATAATTGAGTTTCTGTCAAAATCAATTGTCACTATGGTATTTTTTTTCTGCCTTGGAACCTAATATTTTATTTTATTTTATATTTTTGATGCCATGCAGTATTTATCGAACTCTGCACTAGCAAATACCAGTGTCGCAAGTACGACTGTCTTGACTTCTACATCAGGGCTCTTCACACTTTTCTTTGGAGCACTTCTTAGTCAGGACTCCATAAATACTGCAAAGATTATGGCTGTTTGTATAAGTATGACAGGGGTTGCGATGACTACACTTGGAAAAACTTGGGCCCCTGATGAAATGCTGGGCGACTCTGAGTAAGTCTAAATGTTGCTTATGTTGATTTAGTAAGCTTTCTCGAAGGTTATCTGCCTTTCAAGGTCAATATCTTCTCTCTACTACCATTTATTGGTATTCAAATCATTAATTGGAGCACATCCAGGAAACATGGGTAGTTACTTGTGATTTGTATATATATCTACTCTGTGTGCATGCAAATCTATTTGGATTCTAGAGCTTCTAGAAAGTCTAAGCTTTTGTAAAACGTGTCATCATGGTTTGAGTTTGTGGGTTATTACATGGCAAGAAATACATTTGGAGTGTGCAATATTTATTGCTTGCTAATTCCTGGTTTCTGTTCAGCAGATTTCTTAGATTTACCTATTTTTTTGATAAAAGCATTTGGATGCATTTTTGTCACTCTTTTGTTTTTGTCATCATTAGAAACCCATTAATGTATTTATCAAGAATAAACTATTTTTGCTTGAATGAAGATGAGAAAGGGAAGCAGGCTTCCAAATCTATGGAGGGTTCTTGTAAATACATTTGTAGAAAGATTGATGCCAAACTTCAGTTGTAAAATTCGTTTGGATTATGCTGGAATCTACGAAGTAACAAAAATTGAATCTGTGTTAGATTGTGGATTTTTGTGTGTTAGAAAGTGGATGACTATGGTAATATGGAATGCAGACGATTAGATACTTACAAAAAAATGATTTAAATAAAATGTGAAGAGTATTGAGGATTGAATCTGTGCTAGAATGTGGATCCCTGTGGTAAACAGGTAAAATGGAATGGGTACATGGAGTGGGACCACTAGTTTGTGCAGTAAAGAGTACGGATTTTTGGATAGAGATAACAATGTCATAAGCTCATCTAAAATTTGGGTGCAGTTTTATTTTCCTTCAATATTTGATTTGGGAAAAAATTTCTTGACAAGGCACTAGTTTTCTATTTGTTGGTGAAAGCATTTCTGTTTAATCATGCAAGTGAAGGACACTAGTTATTTCCTATTTATTTCGGTTCCTCGATGTATACTGTGTACTTGTTTTACTTCTTTAATCAGAAATTTCATAACTTATTACAACTTATTCAATCTCTTTTTCCAAATTGCCTTAAAAAATATGAAAATGAAATTCTTCGCTCATCACCCAATGGTGTTCCAGAATACTCGTCTTTAATGTTTCTAATCACAGCATATCATGAATTGTAAGGGCAGTTGTGAAATTTCATAACTGTCAATCCAATAGTTTAAATCATTTTGTTACCGCCAAAAGGCCTATCCCTTTTGTTAGCAATGATCATTTGAATAGATTAGCTGTGATATAGCTTGCTATAGGCAGATTATTTCCTCTGTTCGTAGATTCAGTTTAGATCTGTAAATGATTAAAACACTTGGTGATATTTCACAATGTTGTTGTTAATACTGTGAACAGCTATTTGTGTTTGCTATGAACCTGTTAAGCTTTTATTGCATTTACTTTTCTTAAAATGCATCATTTTTATTTTGCCAAGGAGCACCAGGCATTCCATAATTGGAGATATTTTTGGTCTTCTCTCGGCAATGTCATATGGCTTATTTACAGGTAAGGACATCCTTGTTAAATTTTCATGGGCTACTAGTGATCCATATTAACAAATTTAACAAATTCGTTGATCAGTTTCTTGTTTATAAGTTTAATTGTGAAGTCTCTTCCTTGATTTATAACTATTGGTCCACTTCGTGCAGTGCTGCTCAAGAAGTCTGCTGGGTTGGAAGGAGAAAAAGTTGATGTGCAGAAGTTCTTTGGATACGTTGGACTGTTTACTCTTCTTGGCCTCTGGTGGCTTGGTAAGAAACCAAAAATCTCCATTTCTGCGTCATACAAATTATTTAATGTCTATGTTCTATCTCAACACCCTCACTTTGGGCACTCACTTTATATCGATATTGTTGCTTAGCTAAGTCAATATTCATTGGATACATTGAATGTACTCTTTCATTTAGCCTATCTTGCTTTAGTTTCATGAATATAATCTTCATTGATCTCTCCCTTCATATGGAAATTGTTTGCTCTTTGGTACTTATTTGTACTTTGATCATAATCTAGTGGTCTTACACCTTATTTGTTATCCTAGTTTCATGGATGTTACGGTTCATTCATTTAGATTTATAGTCCTCCTTTTCTCCATAATGATGTAAATCTAGGATTGTTTCTATGACTTCCGTTGTTTTGGGGTTTTATTTGGGACTTTCAGTCAGCAATCACGTCTACTACGGTTTACACAAAAAGGTTAAGAGAACATAAAACACTGTTCTATTTTTCTGCTCAGGGAAAACTTAATCTTCCAACGAGATAACCATATTATTGTCATGTGCTTAGGTGTTGCATGTCTGGGGATAGTTTCAGGTTGGTGGTGTAAAGGAACTTGGAAGAATTGATAGGGAATTTGTTGCCTCCATAATCTTTGGTGGTTTTTTAGCTACATATCCTTTTTGGTTTGCTTGATTCGAGAAGACGACACCACATTTGTTTTTACTAGTCCCTTTCTGCTCAAGTAAAGTTCCATTGGAAGGTTGAGGAGGCATCCCTGAATGGCAATTGTTAACCAAATCTTACTAAAAGAACTATGAAATCAGAAACTTGATCCTATATACAGACTAGTATTCTTATTTTAATCCCATGGGAGAAATTGTTCTGCTTCAGAATGCGCTGTGAAGAAAAGTGGAACAAATTCATTGAAATGGTGGGTTAACAGCTAACACTAGGAAGTTGAATCCTATCCACCATAGGCTATCAATAAATATGAAAAATCATGCCTTTTGTGATCCGAATCTCATGTTCTTTAAAAGAAATTGAAAATAAAAAGATTTCACTTAACACGGGGTGGGAAACATTGGGATCGGAAGGAATCTCCAACCAACTTCATGTATCCTCAAGCCACTACCAATGAGGCAACTGATGTTCTCTTTTGGTCATTCAATATAACTTTAATTTATTATACTTAATTGATAACTCTTTCTTTCTGTTTCATACTTGTCGTACACGGATGATCTAGTTGTTGAATCATCATTAGTTATAAGCTTTTACATCTCTCAACGATTAATTTTTTACAACGTTTCCTTGTTCCGTGCAGTATGGCCACTGAATGTTGTGGGAATAGAACCTCAGTTCACATTTCCACATTCATCATCCCTTGGTGAAGTATTGATGTTAAATGGCTTCGTGGGGAGCGTTCTCTCAGACTATTTTTGGTACGTAAAGCAGCTTTCCTCTACTTGTTGCGTGAGATTCTATGTTTCATTATCATATGAACATAGTATTCATCCAACACCGAGGAGTTATTATGAAAACCCCCCCCACCCAACCACCCAAATTCCGGACAAAAGGGAAAAAGAAAAAAGAGCTCCACCTAGAAAGAGGAAAATAAACATTTTTGAACTTCTAGTTCATTACGTATACTGCTAATTAAGGAAAAAAAAGGATTTAAACATTTCTGAACTTCTAATTTGTTGCATAAACTGGTAATCAAAAGAAACTTTTGATATTAATGCATTTTAGAATCTTGAGCGAACTGGGTTGTGCCAAATGATCTATTTGGAGTTGTGTCAAATGAACTCTTTGAACTCTTCAGAGTCTTGAAAAACGGATTTCATTGATTAATGTCCAAATGGTACAACCTCCATCGCTCTCTCCCTGGCTCCCTAGCAGGAAAATTGCAGAGTAATGCAATTCATATCCCGATTGGGATAAATTTAGAGATTTTTGGTTATTATTCTAGAATTTTTTCATCTTTTGGCTAAAACTTGACTTTTTCAGATTCTCTTGATGAGAGGAACGAGAGAATTAAAAAAATGATCAAAAGACAAAAAAAAGTTCACTAAAGATGAAAATAAAGAACACAAATATGGATTATCGGCTTATTTTTGTCTTTTTTGAATTTGGTTCATTTAGTAAAAAAAAATAACTTTTTCAGCTCGTCTCAATGGTAGGAATTGCGAAAGTAGAATAATTAGACCAGACAATGGAAAAAGTTCAAGTTCATTAAAGATGAAAATAAGTAAAAATAAAATAAGTAAATAGGCATTTATTCCAAACGGTTGAGTTGGTAATTGAAAAGAAAAAGAAAAAGAGAGGAGAATTAATCAAGGCTATAAAACAGGGCGCTTTCTGTGGTTTGGACAACCCCATTAGTTGCAACTCTAGGCATGTCCTTGACAATTCCCCTTGCAATGGTGGCTGACTTGGTGGTGCACCGCCGTCACTTCTCAGCAATCTACATTCTTGGATGCATTCAGGTAGCCTTTTTCCGCGGTATCTAATTCATTTTCAAAAGGACTTGTTTGGGTACTTTCACCCCTGGAAGAACTCCACTAATTAGTCCAATTTGATTTTCAGGTTTTTGCAGGATTTGTTATAGCAAACCTTTCTGACAAACATTCTTGTAATGAAGATGATGAGTAGTAGTTGCAGTAGAAGTTTTAGAAAAGCAGACTGTTTGTCTTGTGGCTGCATAAATGTAACTCCTGACTGATTTGGCACGGTACTGATCTCCCAATTAGGTAACTGTTCAACAATCTCTATTATGAGGTCTACAGAACTGTTTTTTGGAGTTGGAAAATAAAAATGAAATTGATGCAGAGAACCCGTTTGATGCGTCGTTCTGAAAAAATT
>JAOTRH010000013.1:219986-236395 GCA_034768845.1 Heliamphora exappendiculata | reverse complement strand
ATTTAATTAAATATTGCAACAAATAAATTAATTTTTTTAGATACTAGAATTTAAATTGCAACAAATAAATTAATTTTTTAGAGAATAGAGACTGGAATTTAAAAAAATTAAAAATAAAATAAATTTTAATTTTTTTAAAAATTAATTAGAATTTTTAAAAAATGTATTTAAAATTTAATTAAATGTTGCAATAAATAAATTAAAATTTTTAGATACTATAATTTATATTGCAACAAATAAATTATTTTTTTACAGAATATAGACTAAAATTTTAAAAAATTGAATAAAATTGTAAAAAATTAAATTGCAACAAATAAATTAAATTGCAAAAAATAAAGCAAACCGAATTAAGTAACTCAGATATTTAATCTTGATTTTCGATCGATTTGTGTTTTGATTTTGATCTCGATTCTTGATATTTACTCATTGATTCGTCAGCAATTGCACCGAACCCAAATATTACCGAACTCGAATATCATCGAGTAATTAGAGAGAAAAATTAGAGAGAAGAGAGTAGAGAGAAGTGAGTTGTTTGGATGAAAAAAATAAAAGGGAGGCTCCCTATTTATAGGAAAAAATTGTATTAAAAAAATACTAGCCGTTGGCCGGGCCTGATTCAGGTCTAACGGTCAAATAATCTCAGCCGTTATTTTTTTAAAAAATTTAATTCGGGTCATTCATCCGCAAAACTAGCCGTTTGAGGGGGGGGGAGGGCCAGGCTGGGCCGGGCCCAACGGTTAGCTCGAACACGGGCTTGTGGCGGGCCTACGGGCGGGCGGGCTTCGGGTCGGCCCAACCCGTCGGGCTTAGGGGCGGCCCAAGCCCGGCCCATGAACAGTGGCAGTCGGCTCGGGCTGAGCTTCAACAGTGTCGGGTTTCTGGCGAATTTCGAGGTCCCGTCGAGTCTCGAGCCATTTTTACATCCCTACATAAGCATTACCCTGCGAGCGGTTGAGTCAGGCCCATATGGTCAAAACTGATTATAGTACAGTGAACTTAAGGTCGCGATCTAATCGTTATTGATGTTTTTTGATCAACCAAGCTACCATCATTAATGCTTGGAGTTCGGCCACACAACTAATATTATATTGATCTGGTCATTCATTTCGTACTAAACCAGCAAACTGGCCGACCATGTATTGTTCGGCCATGTATGCCCCGTTATCTTGCTTTTGCTCCTCCTGGTCCATATATTAGGGTATCCCTCTTGGAATTCGTTAGGTCTCCAGTAAGTTGACCAAGTAAAATTCAATCCCCTTCAATAAAAATGACAATTTAAATGACTGATCCTATCTTTTCTATTTTTCATGACAATTTAAACGACAGACCCTATCTTTTCTATTTTTTATTATTATTATTATTATTATTATTGTTGTTGTTGTTTAAATAAATCTCTCATTTTATATAATTTGTAAAGTCAATTTTTTTTATTTTTTATCAAATAATTATGATAATAAAATTTAAATTTTTAAATTTTTTTTGATGTCTAATCACTATAATTTCGTCATAAATGATTTTTATTAATCGCACCGGTCTCCATCCGTGCTTTGTCATTGAAAGTACATGCATTTTAAAAATTATTTAAATTTTTTTTACCTTTCTCATAAATAAATAAGTGTTGTTGAGTTTTAGAATTAAAGTGACATGTTATTGAGTTCTTTGGATGCCTTTCTTCTTTATAACTATAAGTTATTAAGGCTCTCATTATTTTGATGATAAAATATTTTACTTAATTTTTTTTATTTTATTAATAATATCTATGTAAAATATATTTTTTTGTAAAATATTTTACTTTATTAAATTAAATTTAACTTATAAAAAATTAATTCGTAAATTAATTTTGAAATGCACATTCGGAATATTCACCAAATTCTTGCCATTTTTGGTCATTCTCATAGCAAATAAGGATGAGATAATTAGAGGAAGATCCTTCCCTTACGAATCTTTTTGAAATTTTTTATTCGAATTTTTTCTGTATTTGATCACTCTAATTTCTTATTCTTATTTTTAAAATTTTAATTAAACATCAAAAAATACAAGTAAAAAAATTAATTTTTACAAAATTATTTTACATATAAAATATTTTTCATGATTACAGAGGAAAGTGATTTTAAGATTCTTTAAAAAAAAAATAAAAGTACACTCTTTTTCGTTTTTATTAGGCGAAAACAAAATCGTTATTCTATTTTATAATTCTTGATTTACTTTTTCTTTAATGCACACATGAAGAATTATAAAAAATAGGGATACTTTCGTAACTTTGCCGAAAAAAAACAAAGGAAGGTAGGTATTGATACAAAAAAAACAAATGTGCAAAAATCTCTTTTCAATGATAAATGATATTGATTTGATTTTGTACGTGCTCATTTTTATTTTATTATGTTTTATTTTAAATTTTTTTTTAATTTTTATCAGTTATTTTCAAAATATAAAATTAATTATTATTATTTTTTCTAATTCTCAATTGATATTTAGATTTCGTCTATTTTAATATAAAATATTTTTTATAAAATAAACGAAACCTAAATGTCAATTGATAATTGGAAAGGAAAATGGTAATTAATTTCATATTTTGAAAATATTAGATAAGAATGGAAAGGAATTTCAAAATAAAATATAATAAAATAAAAATACAAAATCAAATCAATAATATCTAACCACTGTCATTTATAATTGAAAAGAGATTTTTGCACATTTGTTTTCTTTTGTATCAATACCTTTTTTTTTTTCGGCAAAGTTACAAAAGTGTTCTTATTTTTCATAATTCTTCATGTGCATTAAAATAAAATAAATCAAGAATTATAAAATAGAATAACGATTTTGTTTTTGCCTAATAAAAACAAAAAAGAGTGTACTTTTATTTTTTTAAAAAGGAATCTTAGAATCACTTTCCTTTGTAATTTAGTCATATAACCCAGTTTGAGTTAATAGTTTGTTGGCTTATTTTATTTTTATTTTTTTGTCTGAATTTTTCAGTTATTATTAACTTTTTTTAAAGAACTTTTTAATTTTTGTTCATCATGACAATCTCAAAAAAGTAAAATACTTTGATAAAAAAATATAAAAATAACGAAAAACAAGTCATATTTATTTTACTTATTATTTCTAAGATATTCTTAAATATTGTTAATTATTTTTAATCTTTTAAAAAAAATCTAATCTTAACATAAATTACAAAAGGCATTTTTTGATCCAGATATAAAAAATTAATATAGGCAACAAAAAGGCTAAATTGGCTAAAAATACCAAGGTTAAAATATTTTAAAAACAAAAAAAAATTGCAGGTTAAGCACCTCTTGTTTATTCAAGCTGACTGTGGTCAATTGCTTACTTTAATCATTTAAATAGTTTATTTTATAACTTTTATTATAAAAATTAATTATATAAAAAAATTAAATTAATCATATATCATAAGCAAATAAGTGTCTTAGAATAGTTAATTAAAATATTTATTTACCATTTTTTTAAAATGAATATAATTTGCTCAAGTACAATATATATTAATGTAAATTTTTGCATAAATAAATTACAAAATAAATAGTTTTAATTATTAACTTAAATTAACGAAACTTAATAGTAAATAAAAGGGAGAATAAATTTTCATAAAATTTGCAGAGTCAAACCCCATAGCAACCCAACAAAATATCACTTTCGTATGATGTAGTTGTTGCTGGGTCTTTTTATTTTATTAATATTTACAGCTGTGAGTTTTATTTATTTATTAATTTATATTACTTAATTCAATAAATTTCGACAACGAAATTAGCCAAGTAATTATTCGATAATTTTATAGTATTATATAATATTATTTATATAGTAATTTTATTTAATTATATAGTAAAAAATATTTTAAATAAAATAATAATAACTCATCTTTGTTGAAAGTAGAAGATAAGAATAATTTATTTTATATGTATTAATGTTTTTTAATTATACTATGTGCTCTCGGAGTACTCAATAATTGTCCTAGATAGAGGACATAGGTACGAGCTACGACACCGTAGCAAGAGAATCCGTTGGCATATGTACAAACGGAAGTGTGTGGTGTGGCTTAATTTATGATAAGTATAATTAAAATTTTTGGGATTTTGATTTTAGTTAAAGTTAACACCTATTTGTGAAAATTGTGAACTCTTATACAGTTGATAATAAAATTTATATTTATTATTTTTAAAATAAAAAATTATAAACATATTTAAAATTTAAATTTTTTTTATTGAAGTATAAAATAAAAATCTAAGAGTATGAGTAAACAAACACCTTAAGCTAAGAGTAATTATTTGGTAGTTTCAGAATATCATGTGACAGTCTGAGACGATTTAAGTGTTATTTTTATTGAATTATGTAATAATGAAACTACGTATGGAACAATGTTGACTCATTTTTATTGGATAGAAAAAAGATAAGAATAATTCACTTAATTGTACATTACACATTTTTATTTGTCAAGTATATTACATAGACAATGACTCATTGAATAATTACTCGGTAGTCTTATAGCATTATGTAGCTTTACTTATGTGGTACTCCTATATAATCATGTAGTCGAAAACATTTCGTATGAAATAATGTGAGCCTACATTTGTTGTGTAATTGAAAAATAAAATTGACAAATTTAGTGTGCACCGTACATTTTTATTTGTCAAGAAATACCACGTACATAATGCCACATGATACCTTAGTAATACCTAATTTTCGTTCGGCAATCGATTGATTTTTTGTCTTTTTGATTAAAAATTCAAAAAGTCGAAAAATCACGTTCTCCAACTCAAAGACTAGCCTTTTTGTTTTTTTACATTATTTTTTATATATATTTTTAAAATATCATAACTTTTATTACACACAATTATTTTTTATAAAAAAAATATATTTTTAAAATTAACTTGTCAAAATTCATTAAACAAGATTCATATTGAATATATATCTAAAAATAAATTTTAAAAAATTATAATAACTTTAAGCAAAGCTTTTAAACAAATAATATTTTTTTAAATATAAAAAAATAAAAAAATAAATCAAAATAAACTAATAAACTAAATCTCATCAAAACAATTTTAAAAAATAATTTTTTTACTTAAAAAATAAAAAAAAGTTCAAAAAACACAACTAAACAAAAATTACAAAATTTAACCAACGCCACCACATTTACTCCGGGAGTACCTGATAAATTAATAATTCCCCTTAAACAAAGATTAGCAGCCATTGAACTTCATCTTCTCCGGCCTCTGTTGATACTTCCTCTCTTGTATCCTGGTGTCAATCTCGAGGTACACTTTCATATTTTCGAGCTTCAAATTGTTTTAATGGCCTTGCGGTGATATTATCAGAATAGCAAATTTTTCAGGCATTGGTTTTGTTGGACGTTTTAGTCAACTAGATACCAAAAGATCCAAAGTCAGATGTGATTCAAATGTTTTTCATAATTCTTGGTGTAGCCATTTGAGGAATGACGGGTTTTGTTGGAGATTTTTGAGTTCAGATTGAGTCAAGCATGACCCAGAAGAACTAGTTTAGAGATTTCAAGTATTTTGGATCACTTCCCAACGAAATTTAGGATCCCCATTACGGGATTGTTGACCCGTGAAGTGGGGTTTTGTTGTCCTTGAAATTTTCTGTGAAGGGATTCAAAAATTGCGGGGGAATTTCTGGCATTTTGAGGGACCCAGTTCAGGAGACACTGATTTGTGAACTGGGCTGTAGTTGATTTTCTGGAAAAGAAAAGGGTCAGCGATGGTGGAGAAAGGGGAACTACCCACCCATGGTGAGAATTTGCAGGAAAAGGAGCCCAGTGGAGGGATCTGTGCCTGCGTCCGAACTCCAGTATATTGGTTTAGAATGCTGGCCATGGAAATGCATTGGAGTTTTGTTTTTGGTGTGGTGGTTGTTTATGGAATAAGCCAGGGATTGGGTGGTGCTCTTAGTCGCGTTGGCACGGAGTACTACATGAAGGATGTGCAGAAGGTACAGCCTTCTGAAGCACAGGTTTACTCAGGAATAACTTACATTCCTTGGATTGTCAAGCCTATTTGGGGTATCCTCACAGATGTTGTTCCCATTTTTGGGTATCATCGGAGTCCTTATTTCATTTTCGCAGGTAACTACTCGAAAAATCATTTTGCTCTCCACTTTTTCTGCACAGTTTTGATTGCTGCTTCAGATCCTTCTGTGTCTTTTCAAACATTTGAATACTTGTGTTCCTTTCGTCTTTAGAACTGCAGCTATTGCATCTTTCTTTGATATAGTAATTTACATCCCTATCTGTAGACGTAAATACCTAATTTTACATCATCTGTTTATGTTTTCACATTGTTTCGAAGCATTGGAATTAGAAGTGGAGACTGTTTTGGTTCAGAATTCTAAGTAAGATGGTCCCTGGGCTGGATTTTGTATCCAAGGCATGGATTCTATGTTGCAAAACACGAGTTTTATTTATTTACTTCTTTGAACAACTAGCCTTTGCCTAGTTATTATGTTCTACGTGGCTGTGCTGGAGATAAAGGTAGTGCATGCTCGAAAGTTTTCTGGTAGAGGTTCATACAATTGTTTGCTATTCTCCTATATTTGTTTGAGCTGTTTGAACGAGACATTAGAGGAAATAATGATACTGTGATTTTAGGATCTAGATAGGAAGTGCATGCTAGCTTGTAGTTTAACTGAAATTATGGCCCTTGATCCAGTGGAATGGCAAATTTGGATTCACTTAACCAACCTCAAGTAGTTAATACAAGGTCTTGTTGGGTTGAGCTAAAAGACATCAATTTGAGTTCACATTTAAATCTTTAGAGGAAGAGATAGTCCTATATATTCATAGGTAATATAAGCATTCAGGTTCTTTATTTGGTCGCCTTAAAAAGTTAAAATCTTCATTCAAGATGCTTTGATTACCCAATTTGATAAAACTTGAAAAGAATCATTACAGAGTAGAATTCTTGAAGTTTGCATCTGAAGGAACCA
Organism: Heliamphora exappendiculata; assembly: GCA_034768845.1. NCBI lineage: Eukaryota > Viridiplantae > Streptophyta > Magnoliopsida > Ericales > Sarraceniaceae > Heliamphora > Heliamphora exappendiculata. The sequence goes on along the minus strand of JAOTRH010000013.1, from coordinate 229,441 downwards.
CCATTGTGCATCTGAGGTATAGAAGAAACAAGAAATAAAGAGAGACAACATAAAGAATCTAATAAATCCATGTAAGGAATAGTTTTCAAATGCTATCAATTGTAAAGTAATAAATATGACATCTGCAGTTGCATATAGGGAAGTTATCAGAAGAATTGATCTTATTCTTTTAAGCTAAGGAACATCTTCCGGTCAAGATAACTTTCCTTGAAGGGTTATCTTTCAGTTTTAGCCTTTTCTGTTTTTATTCATAAGAGTCTAATATTGATGTGAATACAAAGAATTTTTCCTTCTATACTATATGGGCGGGCACTTATTGTTTATGTGCGTGTGTGATTTTTACTTTGAATCGAAATGGAATCAAGCTTCCCTTCAAGAATAATACAACAGCGAGAACTGATCTGGAAGACAAAAAGCTTGCTTAGCCTATCCGGTTGATGTTTTGACCGGAAAAGCCTCTCCGATACATAATAAGCGAGAGAATTGAGAGACGTGATAACTGAAAGTTAGCCAATAATGTATTCTGTAGTCTACCTTTAGGTTGGAAGGATCACCTATTTATAATATTCCTTCCCATCCGATTTGGGACACTTTTTAGTCTTTGAAGATGAGCATTATCCCCTAACATGGAACCTTCATAGATATCTCATTTTACTTTTTTAACGAATGAGAAAAATCACACGGGCTCATGGCCGAACATGATTGTTCGACGCAGAGCAAACTATCATCTCTAAATATGATATTTTATTTTAAATTTAATAATTTTTATTTATTAATTTTCTTTTATAACTTGATCTAATTATTTTACAAATCCCATGCATATGTACATGTATAATATAATAATCCCCAGTTTCGCTGCTGTTGAACAACTTTTAAATTTTATTTGTCTGCATGAATTAACCCAAATTATTGGTTATGATAAAAGAAAAATTAATTGAAGAAGACGAGTAAGATAAAATCACCAGCTATTGTCGAAGATTGCTCATGAACTTTACTATCATCGTGGCTCTCAATTTTTATTTCTTTAGATCAATTCAGCCTTTTACCTCATAAGCACATATATATGAGCTTGTATGTGGGTATTTATAGAGATATAGATTTCTTCTTATAATAGTTTTCATTACCTTTAAAACTCTAACTCAATTATATATCCATGTCCTATTTGGTTAGAAGTTCTAGTATTAACAAACATCTCATCTACCTAATTAATTTTTATTCATCCATATCCTATTTGGTTAGAAGTTCTAGTATTAACAAACATCTCTTCTACCTAATTAATTTTATCTCCATTTTAATCATTATTTAGAATTTACTTATTTATTTAATTTTTTCCCAAAAATGTTACTTTCGACTATAAATTATTTATTATACAAATATATATACATATAAATTTCAATCCTCCCTTATCTCAAGTATCTCCATTCAAAATACTATCCCATTTTCATAACAACACTCACTTCCTAGAAATTTTCCCTCATCTTACTATTCACTTATCTCTAACTCAATTTTAAAAATTCAAGATTATTCCTACTTCTAATATTATTTAATTTATTTTATTTATAAACACATAATACTTTTATTTTACTACTAGTTACAATTTATTATAATTTAATACTTTAAAAATTTGAGATGTTACACTCCCTTTGGCCGATAATCCTATAAAGGAATTTTTTGGGGCTATAGTGTTAGAGAAAATCAGTAGGATGTTAGAGGGGGTGGAAGAGAGCTTTATTCTCTAGAGGGAACTCAGGTCCAATCAATATTAAATAGTATACCCATCTACTATTTGTATTTGTTTAAGATATTGACTAAGGTTACAAAGAAGATTGAAAAAATTATGAGGGATTTCCTCTGGGAAGGTAAGGATGATGGTAAAAAGGATCACTTGGTTAATTGGGAAAAAAGTGTCAAAATCCAAAAATAGTGGGGGATTGGGGATTGGTAATATTGTAGCGAGGAACCGTGCGCTCCTTGGCAAGTGGTTATGGAGATTTCTTGTTGAGAGGAGTTCACCTTGGCACTTGGTTATAAGAGTAAATATGGCGTTTAAGCAAATGGTTAGGATTCTTTTGTGGTTAATAATGATAATTGTCATTCTCCCTGAAAAGCTATCTCTAACATTCTTATTTTGTTCTCAAGGTTTGTTTTTTTGAAGGTGGGTAATATTGTAGTAAGAAACCGTGCTCTTCTTGGTGAGTGGTTTTGAAGATTTCTTTTTAAGAATTGTTCAACTTGGCACTCGGTTATAAGAGTCAAACAAGGGGTTCAAGCAAATGGTTAGGATTCTTTTGTGGTTAATAGTGTTCTCCTTGGAAAGATATCTCTAACATTCTTCTTTTGTTCTCAAGGTTTGTTTCTTTGAAGGTGGGTAATGGTGAGTGTGCTCGTTTCGGTTGATCTAGTCTCGTTATGTATCTATTGCTTCTATGACATGCACTTACTTGAATCCATTTTTGTAACTTCAATTTTTTCTGAATCTCAAGGAGAGGGTACGATTGAAATGTCATCCTTGCTCACTAATGACTAATCTGACCAATTGTTCTTTGAGAGGTGCCAAGAAGGATAAAAGGGTTTGGTCTCTTTATTCCACCGGTGTCATCTCTTGCAAATTCTTTTTGATAAAATCATTGATAATTCGGATGTTTTTTACCCCTTATCATAAGAAAATTTGAACTGTAGTAGGGCCTCTTAAGGTAAAGATATTTATATGGTATTTGGCTCATAGAAGTTTTATGACTAATACATGTTGCAAAAAAGGAGACCAAATAACTATCTTTGCCCCGGATGGTGTGTCATGGGCAAGGAGGAGGAATACCTAGATCACCTATTTTTGCATTGTTCGGTGGTATTGTCTCTTTGGAACATGTTATTTATAAATGGTGGATTCTTATTGAGTGGCAGCAGTAAATTGCCTACAAATGATCTTGATTGATTATAGAGTCTTCGTATCAAACAAGAAGGCAAAAACTTTGTGAAATTACATCTTTTTCTCAAATTTTTTGGGTGATACGGTTGGAGCGCAATGCAAGGATTTTTGGGCTTCGTTTTCTCGACCTTTTAAGGGCAAGCCTTTGTTTTTGATTTCTTGAGATTGGAGGACAATGTGTGATTTATTGTAAATGGCCAGTGATCCCTTTTTGTTTTGTTCTCTTGGTGGAATTCTCGTCCCCTATCTTAGGATTATTCTACTTGAAGTATTCATATCCTTCTTGATGATAGAAAAAATAATACTAATCTTTGCTTTGGTTATACATCGTACCTAGATGTCCTAAAATGGCATGTGGGCATGTGATGGAGAACGAACACATTTCTGCACCAAATGCTAGCAAATGGTCTCTCTACCTTATGTTGGCTCAAGCCCCTTTTGGTCTTGCCTGGCAGAGAGAGAGAAAGAGAGAATGAACACATTTCTGCACCAAATGCTAGCAAGTGGTCTCTCTACCTTGTGTTGGCTCAAGCCCCTTTTGGTTTTGCCTGGCAGAGAGAGAGATTCTACTATTTTCATCATGGGGTCTTTCTTGCTCTTTATTTGGGAACAAAACCTAAAAGTGAATGAATGATTGTGTGATGTTGATTGATGAATGAAGTTGTTTGATCAGATAGTTGCCTCAAGTAGTTTCAGGAGTCCTTGAGAGAGAGAAAGAGAGGAGATTCTTATGTTTTCTCTATGGGATCTCTTTTGCCCTTTATTTGGGAACAAAACCTCACTGCGAATCAAAATATTATTTGGGAACAAAACCTAAATGCAAATGATTGATTGTGTGATGGGTTGTAAAAATTTTGAAGTTATTTGACATATGCAGTTTGCTTGAACAGATAATTGCTTCATTTTCATTTCAGGTGCCCTCGGTGTTCTCTCCATGCTTTTTCTGTCGTTGCACAAAAAGCTGCATCTCTTCTATGCTATGTTGTCCCTAACAGCCGGAAGTGCCGGGGTTGCAATAGCGGATGTGACCATAGATGCATGTGTGGCACAAAACAGTGGTAGTCATCCCTTGCTTGCAGCTGACATGCAAAGCTTATGTGCCCTGAGTTCTTCCATGGGGGCACTAGTGGGGTTCTCTTTTAGTGGTATATTGGTTCACTTGATCGGTCCAGTGGTTAGTTTCTGCTCCATTTGTTTTGGTCAAAACTGATATTAACTTTATTCAGCCTTTGTTGTATGCATTAGAAAATAAGTAATTTACCCCGTGGAACGTTTCTTCCTCTGTCAAAGGGGGTGTTAGGCTTGTTGGCAATCCCAGCTGGGCTTGTATTATCTGTTGGCATTGTGCTTAAGGAACCATATACACCCGACTTCTCTTACAGACAGGTATTCGTGGATTCCCTGCTGATCTTTTGGTTACATTTACATTTAAATTCTATCATTCTATTATGGAGCAGGTAAGCCAGAAGTTCATTGGTGCTGCTAAGGCTATGTGGACAACCTTAAGATGCCCTGAAGTGTGGAGGCCGTGTTTGTACATGTTTTTATCCCTTGCCCTGAGTTTGAATATCTATCAAGGCATGTTCTATTGGTTCACAGATTCAGAGGAGGGTCCTTCATTCTCCAAGGTATTTGATCTACTCTCATATTGTGGTTGTTACTTGTCACTTGTTTGCAACGAAGAACTGTCTGACAAACTATCTTTAAACAGATCATAGCAGCGGATTTGTTGGTGTGTGTGTATTTGTGCACATGTGTGTGTGTGTGTGTGTGTGTGTGTGTGTGAAGTTCAGGAGTCATTCAGGAATTTTTTATGAAAAAGTTGGGAGGGCAGAGAAATGAGGCTGGGTTTAGTATCCTCCTGTACAGCAATGATAACTACAAATCCTTGCCTTTCACCTGGGCTTCATTTTTTTCTGCTTCATCTTGGTTTTTGCAGAATCTTGAGAATATACATCTAATGCATATTTCAGTGGAAATGAACATTTGTTGGAAGAAAGTAATGCCTGCATGAGGGGGTTAAACGGAAAACAAAACTGAAGCATGCATTTTATTGTGCAATGTTCTAATACATTCTCAATTAGTTCATTGTTATTTTCTAACAGTTTGTTTATATTGTAAGTGTTAAAAGTAGTTCAGAACAAAGTTATAAATTGCAGTATCAGAAGACGTATCAATTCGGTGATACGGTCATGTATTAACAGATATCGGATAGTATCAATTGATACAATTGGTATTGGAGTTCTAAAATCTTGATACGTATTGATCGATATTTAAAACCCCAGTTCAGAATCATATTTTTATTTGGGATGAACACTGATTACACTTGGTTCCAGTTGTCCATACTCCATATACGTTAGAGTTTCTCACCTTAGTAACAATGCTTTCAATCCTTATATGCAGGAGACTATTGGGTACATATACTCAATAGGTTCAGTTGGCTCCCTCTTGGGGGCTATATTGTATCAGTATGGTCTTAAAGACCACCCTTTTAGGGGCCTATGCTTCTGGACCCAGTTGTTGTTTGGTCTCTCTGGAATGCTGGATTTAATACTGGTGCTACGCTTAAATTTGAGATTTGGAATACCTGATTATCTCTTTGTGGTAATCGATGCAAGTGTTTCCCAAATGATTGGGCGGCTAAAATGGATGCCCCTTCTTGTGCTCAGCTCTAAGCTTTGCCCCCCTGGAATTGAAGGCACTCTCTTTGCTTTGTTAATGTCAATCGATAATGCCGGACTGCTCTCGTCATCATGGGGTGGAGGTTTTCTTCTCCATGTCTTGAACGTTACTCGAACAGAATTCGATAAGCTCTGGCTGGCCATCTTGATCCGAAATATATTGAGAGTCTTTCCACTTTGCCTGCTATTTTTGATTCCCCCAAGTGATCCCAACTCTACCATTCTTCCAACTGAAATACTTAGTACAGAAGAAGTTGCTGAACTTCTGGAACCTAAAAATATAGAACTTGCCTCGCTTGTTGATAATGTTGATGGAAGATGACTCAGTAAACATCATTGATGCCGACTGAAACCATTCAAGAATCCAAAGTGAGCATATATTCTAGAAAAGCCAAGTCATTACTCAATGGGGTTGATCTTCCGATGATGAACTTTTGCAGAAGGTTTTCTCTATGATTGTTCGTTGTATCTTCTTATTCATTTCTTGAAATCTTCTGGTCCGAATGAGTTTAATTGTTGTTGAACAAGATAGAGTTCTCAGAAAGCCGAAAAGTTGACAGGAGAAGAAAAGGAGAAAACAATTGCTTATATAAACAGATTTGACCTAGTTTATGCAGTTATGTTTACACAAAAAAAATGTGGATGAAGTTGTGGTTAGAATTTGCAATATAAACCATCCACAACAAAGTGTTATATCAATTCCACCCCCAAGCAACCAGTCATTCTGACAGCTCTCCAAACCTTTTATTTTTTGCTTCGCAGCAATCATCCAAGAAATGGGTGGAAAAGACAAAAATGAAAAAGCAGTGTCTTTTGCAAAGTCGCTTTGGTGAAAATTAAAGTTCTTAAATGCAACAGGTGAATGTATTATTGTGTTTTTATTTCAAGTCCAAGTCAAGTCTTTGTCTGTATAATGGGTGAATATACCCAAAGTGGTAAGTTTTGGCATTATTATTACTCCACTTGTTCTATAATGTCTCATCTTATTGGGGATTGAAAGGCAGAACATTCTTTTAATTTTAGTTTTTTCATGAGTTTGTAACGATCCTTTTTCTTTGTGGTTGCAATTTAGTATTAAAGCCACAAGATTTTGTTACTAGCAATTCTCGTTCTTTTAAAAACTTTAGGCACATAATGATTCTCTTGTGATCTAAATTGCTTTTAGAGAAAATTTTGAATATGGATATTAGGTTCTCCACAAGTTTCATTAACCTAAGAAGTCCCACGCGCAACCAGACCGTGGTACTAATCATTAAAATTTGTTCGGCTTAGGAAAACAAACATACGTCTCCTCTACCTCCCTTGACCCCTCCATCCATCAAACATCTATCTTGATGGTGACAACCAACCGTCCAGTGAAGGTCATACCCTTAGAATTTCTAGTTGTCTTTGTCCCTAGTCCTTGATCCTAGTTTAGGTCTTATTTTTTGCTTTTTCTAAGATGTACGGAACAGTATCTTCTTCTGCTCCATACACAATTGATTCTCCTCTCTCCCGCGTCGCATGTGTGTGTGTGTGAGAGAGAGAGAGAGAGAGAGAGAGAGCAAACCTTCCTCTGCAGCCTTGCTGCTGTTAACTATAATGCATGATCATATATGGTGGATTAGAAGTTACTTGTGAGGTTGGATGTATTTAAATTAAGCTATAAGTCTAAAAGCATGTATTTTGGATTGTTTTCTATATTAAAAAAATTGAGAATTTGGTGAGAGTTCCTATATATATTCATGCAATAAGTCTAAACACATTTTTTTCACATTATGAAAATATCAAGTGACCGAGTACTACCATTGAATGACACACCGTTTGAAATTATTGACATACTAGATAATTGTGCATTATGTACAGAGATCTGAACTGTGTTTCACTAATTTGCACGAACCATTTGTCATTCAACCCAGCAACATCCAAAGACTGGAATAGGGTGTGACCAAATGAAGGGCTGGCAGGAGGGGTGTGAAGAACGAAGGGTTTGGTAGCGAGAGAGGGTCACCATAGGAGGTTGTTTCTGGTGGCGGTGGATAGAGTGAGTGGTCGAACGTAGTAAACGATAGCAGAGAAATTTAAAACTTGTTTTGAGAAGGGAAAAAAAAAAGAAACATAAACTTTACCAAACATACATCCATTACATAGGGGTAAATTTACAAGTTTCCTCTGCTTTAGTTATGGTGAGCACAAAGATCACTAGACCCTCTTGTCCAGCGTACCATATCACATCCTGCTCACTTGCGTCAAAGAATAATGTAAGCCAAACTCACTAAGAAAAAGAATCATCATACCAAACTACAATGATTTAGAGAGAACATTGAAAACCTCACTGGTTGGTATAGCCACAAGACAACTTATTGGATACCAGACTACCTTCAACAGCTAAAAGATTCAACATCGAAAACACAGGACACCAAATTGGAGTTAGATCAATTTCTTTCAGCCGAGCTGCTGCTAGGGCGGCTTAACTTCAATGCATCACAAAAGTTGGAAAGTGGGGCATAAATTAGAAACTCGAGGGAAACGCAGAAGACTCATCTCCTTTTGTCATCCCCTCTTTACATAACCGGTGACCCATTGGAGTCACAATAAGTAACCCTTCCCCCCAGCTACACAGCCCTCAACAAAAGAATCAAAGAAGAGAGGATAATTTGAACATGCTCCGTAGGCAACAGGCTGCTCTGTAGCAGCATCAAACTGCCAGGAATGACCCTAACCAAATGATTATTTACTTGGCCATCTTTTTGTTAATGAGTAAAACTCTAAATGACATCGTGAAGATTGCATTATACTAGCCTGTTTTGCTTCAACAACAGCTGCACCCTAATCTGTGTTGTCCTTTCAAAATTGGTGACGCCCAACTCTTTTAACTAGTGAATAGTGTAGTCGGTTCAGACTTAAGAGTTACCCTCCCGACACATCGCTTCCTCATGAAGCTTGGGACATTAGTTAGGATCCAATTTTTAATGGCAGAATCCTACAGTAGGAATAGATTGTACTGATAAAAACTAACTACTTTATTACTTTCGCCACACTTCACTTATAATGCTGACCCTCCACTATGAAAGCAAACATATATCACCTCCAATTAATGTTGTCTACAATTTTCTATGCCCCGCACCCCCAATGCACCCGTCCACTGGACATCAGAAGGGTAACTGTGTGAGATATGTTTTCAACCTCACACACAAAGCACTAGAATCCTCCAAATATTTGACATTTGAAGAAATAGAAGCTCTGATGTGATAGTGAAGAAGATGTTCAACCCTCACAAATGATGGAAGGTTGGTACTGTCATTGGAACATTCTTGAATAATTTCAAATGTCACAATACTATAAGATATACAAAATGTTTAAATATTTAGAACTAGATCATGTACCATACTTAAATACAGCCTTTTTTGCACTTTGTTGCTTTATTAGTAAGCTTACAATGCCTTTTTTGTTGTTGTATTAGTTCAATAAATCACAATAGTATTGAATGAGTCGTTGATATATTGTACTAATACTAATGTTATGGTATGATACACACTACACAAGATGATGACGGTCTTGTGCTTAATGACGAATTGACGATGATGATTATACATTTTAGGATTACATTCATTTCTTATGTTATGCTTAGAAACCAAATAGCAAAGAGGGAAAATTGGCCACATTAGAATTACCTTTTGGGGAAGTCCGTTTGATATCCAAAAACTGTTCAACACAATCAGATAAGTGGGGAATGTTGCGGTGAACCACAAAAATTTGGGTAGAGCTGGATCTAAACGTTGACTAGGTAAGTGTCCTATAGTAAGAAGAGTTGTTATGAACCTTATAGACCATTCCATGGGCTGGTGAAGGGAGGGCCCCAAGGGGTT
>JAOTRH010000013.1:190327-219886 GCA_034768845.1 Heliamphora exappendiculata | reverse complement strand
ACCCACCCACCCACACACACATATATGTACAAGAAAATACACCGGTACAAAATAATAAAGCTAAAACTAACATTGCTTAGGAAGCAATGTTAGTAAATGAATATGTAAACATAACAGATTGAACTCAATCTCATGAACTCTCAGTTTTAGCACTTACTGTTGGCTGAAACATCATCATTGGAATCCAATAATCCATATTCAGATTGTAGCCGCTTCCGATGAATTGCAACTTTCCTCTCAATTTCCTCCAAATTTTTTACTCCCCGCTCTTCTAGAGTTTCACGGTATTCCATCAATGCAACCTCAAGACGCCTCAACTTTTGTCTGTTCAACCCCACATCAGGGACAGCACATGGTAGAGGTTAGAGCAGTTAATAAATTGAACATTTATTGACACAGAATTTGGACAGCTCCTTTGTTTGATAGATAAAGACAGAATTGACCAGTTAAGATAGGCCACCAAAATGAACAATTGAAGCATGAATGAGTTCACTATCAACTAAAACAGTACCCAATGTACCCATACGCAAAAGAAGGAATGGAAACTGAAAATTCACACAAATAGATGAAACAAACAATTGGGGAACCCCAGCTACCGATGTGCTACAGGTATCATATTTAAGCAACAAAGTTTCAGCAATTAGCATCCTTTTTTTAAGTACTAAAAAAAATAATAATTAAATTTCAGCATTTGTCCAGACTCCATCTCTAAAAGAATAAAACTACGGCAACTGTTAGCAGTGTGAATATACAATACCTCTGTTCCTCGTTTATTCCAACCTCAGGATGCACTGAAATGGTTGCATCAATTCCAAGTTCCATCTCGTCAGCCCTATTAGGAACATCACCAGAATTCTCACTCCCAGAAGACGAGTAACTTAATCCCAGATCCCTAGGACTTCTCTTTTGCTCATCATCACTTTCATCCTCCTCTCTGGCCCATTTAGAGGCTGGCAAAACAGGATCAGTTTTTCCTCTATTTGAGAAGGCTTTGAGTTCAGGTTGTGGAATACCGATGCTTGAGGCCAAAGGAACGGACGCTTTGCCTTGTGAACGCATCTCATCCTCCCCATAATTCCATCCTGACAATCCCACTGGCTCCATTTCGACATTTGATTCTTTTCGGCTGCTTGAGTATCTACCAGAACTTGGTTGGCTTTGTCCATATTTCAAGTCATCGTCTAGTTCATAACCCCTCAGCTTTTCAGCCTCCTCCAAATAAAGCAAACGGGCAACCATCGTTTCTCTACCACCAACAAGGGATAATCCATTGTGTCTACATCGTCTTTCCAGCTCAGCTAGGGGAAGACTTAGCAGCTCCTTCATGGCTGCTCCTCTGCCCATTGCCAATGCAGCATCTTGGTTAATCTCACCATCCCCAGTATCCTCAGAGCTAGTCTTCTTTTCTATTTCTGGTGCATCACCGCATATAGAATGAAAAGGGACCACGCCAGAGTTCCCAGATCGGAGGAATGTAGCTCGTAATCCGTTCACATATGCATCAGAAAACAGAAACCAGTCAGCCCATACTTGGAGAACTTTCTGGACTCGTTCCTGCATAAAGACAATATCAGAAAAGTACAATGTTTTCAGTAAAGATCAGAACAGAGCTAGCTGCAAAACCAACATGCCTTAACTGTAGAGTTACCTTAAGGGCCTCAGCTGTGATTCTTCCTGTTATACTACGATACAAGTCATTAAAACTTTCCATTATGTCGGGCAGAGTAGCTTCAAATTTGGTGCGATATGCAGATGCATTCTTTACAGGAGCACTACTATTGTGAAGAATGTCTGAAACGAGCATGAGTCTTGCAACTTTAGTTGGTATGGGGGTTTCTTTAAGCGTCAAAGACTCGGTTAAAACTTCAACTATCTGCAGTGCAATAGAGCAATATAAGCACTTTCAAAAAAATTAAACAATTATTCATAACCCTAAAACAACTGTAGATTCCAACCTTCCGTGTATTTTTTTTCTCATTGTGAATTATAGTTAGTTTGCTACATAGTAACTTAGACCATGTTTGAGATGATGACTATTGCCTCAATCAACATGCCATTACAACTACGGGCTAGAAACACAACATGATGAAGATATGATCAAATGAAGTTGATATCAGAAGTACAGAACAAAATAAATGAAAAACTTATTGATAATGGTCAAGAGAGCAATCGATTGATTGTGCCAAGGAAAAGAAGAAGAATGGGCAATCAATTGTGGCTCTTAAATATAAAACAATATGTAGTTCCACCCACAAAGCATAAAATAGAAGAGGCTGTAAAAGCAGCATTACCTCTCCGGCTGCATCAGCGTTATCTAAAGCAAAACCCATAGCTTCCTTTATCTGATTCCTCTCTAATGTCAACGCACGTAGCTTATCCTCAAATTCATCTCTCTGTGCATCAGTGAGAGTTCGCTCTTGCTCCACACGCTGCAAAGTTAACGAGTAAAAGGGATATGTTACAATACCATATGCATGGAAGAACTATTTCAAATGAATTGTTGAATAATACAATATGCCAATGATTAAGAATACCCGGCTCCTTCCTGCAGCATATGTAGACTCCTTTTCAAGCTCTGGACTTCTTGCTATTGGTAGTGAAGGTGGTATCCATCTGCATACACAAAGCGGAAAAGGTATCAGTTTATATTAAGGGAATGTTGAATCAGAGAATCCAAAAACTGTTTTGGGTAAACCACAACAACTAATTCCATAGTTACAGATATTCAAAGAAGATATAATGTACGCATTACCTCCCACTACCAGTTATCATGATGAAAGGCTCTGTTCGCCACCGCTGTAAAGTATCACCCTGCAGTTAACATGCATAAAAAATGAGTTGGTTCTTTCCATCCCCACTTGGCATGGAACAAGACACTTAAGAATAATATCGTAATCTTGAAGTGATCTCGTAATCTTGAAGTGATCATTAAAGAAAGAACTAGGGCCATAATCCACAATGTCATGGTGAAGGTAGAATACACATCTGTGTAGAGTAACCAGCAAAGATAGATTTCTTTAAGTAGAATGACTAATATTAGTGTAGTACTTAAACTTGGCATTAAAACCACCAGTTTACAAAAACAAAATACTATTTATAACATACATTATATTGTTTCATAACAGTCAAGTCAATGATAAATGCACAGAATAGAAATGTAACAAAAGAACCTAGAACTTCTTCTGCAAGGAAGTAGATCCACAATCAATGGGCTGTAACAGGATGTACCTGAGCAAAGGAATACAGTCTCCAGACATAATAAGTATGCTCCTTCGAGCCAAGCTCAAACAAGAAATTGAAAAGGGTGTTCCCACGGCCTCTTTCCATTATGGCTTGCTCAAAAGCACAACCTCCATCAAGAACATACAGCGCCATTGTATCAATTACATGGCGAAGATGGCCATCTTCAGGTGGAACGACCATTATATCAGGAACATTTGGAGTAAGGACCTAGGTAATCAGATCAAACCAAAGTGTCACTTATTGAGAACATAAGAATGCAACATTAAGTTACAAAGCCTGAAATAACCTCAATTTTGCAAATTTCGGTACATAAAATACAAGTCTAACTCTAAACATAAAATCAAAGTCAACCAATCAAATAAATTTAGAAAAAATTAAGTCCTCAAAAAAAAATTATGGCCTCACAGACGATCAAGAAGAGAACCAACAACAACGGAACAACCATTAAAATAAAAATAACATTCTAGTTATTGGCTAATACCATATGATAGATGAAACATTAGACTTGCTGGCTAATTTATTTTCTATTTTATTATACTTTTTGACTTTTTTTTATGCATGGGCCATACAATGCCCTCTACTTGTGCTATTTATTCATTTATTTTTGCTAGGAGAATTAGAAAATTAGAACCCATAATCCCACACCACCCCTTCTACCACTAATACAACAATTTGAATAAAAATATTTAAATTTTAATTAATTAATAAAAATATAAAAATTTTAAGCGTTGAATTAAATATAAGAAACATTTCATTTTCATGCAACCTGGTTTGCCCTCAGAGAAAACTCTTCTACCACTAATATAACAGTTTGAATAAAAATATTTAAACTTTTACTAATTAATAAAAACATAAAACTTTTAAGCATAGAATTCAATATAAGAAACATTTCATTTTCATGCAACCTGATTTACCCCTAGAGAGAGAGAGAGAGAGAGAAAGAGACCCCTAATCCCATACCAACATTTCTACTACCATTAACACGACAGTTTGAATTAAAAATAAAAAAATAAGAAACTTAGAATCCTATGTAAGAAACATTTTGTTTTCATACTGGAACTTTTTGAGACACTATAAAAAGGTGGATGGTTTAGCTGTATGATAGGATTTGATGGACTGCTTAGGATTCTAAATCGCGGTATCGGAACATGTATTAGTATCAGTGATATTACTATGAATCAACCTATATATATTGGTAAATATCGGTATTAGAGGCCCAAAATCCCGATACATATCAAGCAATACGATACATAACGGTCGATATTTAAAACCCTAGATTGCTGCATTGGAAGGGTTGAGGTGAATTCTCACAAATAAAAAACCACAGATACTTCTTTCCCTCGTCAAAGGGAATTGATATCACTTATTGATTGGGCATCAGCACATTGGAAGATCCTTAATATTAATTATTTTTATTAGAAATATAAAAGTGCCACTTCATTGGTGTCATGTGTAAGGAGGGGGAAATTAGTGGATCACTTTTTCAATCCGTTCACAGCAGTAGGAGGTGTGTGGGCATTATTACACACTTCATTGGTGTCATATATGTCCTATATACAAGGGTAGCACCCCATTTGGTAACTCTTGCCTTTTGTACACAATACTATTCAGTTTACTTATCAACAGAATATTAAAAATAAAGGCGTCAAACAACCTGACTGCATTATATATAGATCTCAACAACTCTAAAGTAAAACCAAGAAAACATTAATTAACCTACCAGCTCAGAATTCTGGCTCGGGACAGAAGTAATGGGCGGACCAGATGGACCAGACAAGATAACAGTGGCACCCTGCCAATCACAAAATCATATACAAACTAGTATCATTAATCAAGGAAAATTATGAATGGGGTTTCCTAATGTATAAATGAAATTATCCAGCCAAACCCATCACTGAAATTATACATAAAGTTTTAAGCATCCCATATGTAAAAAGGAAAAGATTCATGCCTACAATTAATATATCTGAAGAAACACAATGTTTTAACTGATGAAATGTAACAGACCTCCTTACTCCTGATAGCCATATGCCCCGGAGGAGGAGCAGGTAGAGCTTGTGATGGAAGAGCCACAGATTTACCCCACCCAATCTTCAACTCATACTCATAAACGACGACCCCTGGAGCACAAGAATTTATCTTCAGTCCCATTGATATCATCATTTGCTCAAGCATTACATATAGTTTACATATAGAAATGAATGAGTGTCTTCAACCACGATAAGATAATAGATTACTAATTCTGAAATCAACACTCAATTAACATGCATAATAAACTACAAAAAAAAAAAAAAAAAGTCACCATTCGTGGTGTTACGGGAAGAACCCAATGAATCCATTCCTTTCAGCCAATTATTTTGGTGAAAAAAAAAGAGTAATGCAATACATTTTAACAGCTAGTTCACAAGATACCACTTTTAACACTTATGAACCAGATTTTACCTTTTGCTTACCCTTAATGAAATATCCAGCAGTGAGAAATTTTTGTAACAGTTACTGCTCATGCTAAACCCATGACAGTAAAGAGAAGCAGTGTTGAACATTTTCCATTATTCCAGACAAAAAAGGAGTAAACCAAAAGTAGATAATATCTAAATCATTTTAAGTGTTAGAACACTGAGTTCGATTGTATTGCCTAACTTCCCAGCTAAACTTCCATTCTGTCCTCATCCGTGGAAAACATTTTGTGGCAAATTGAGGAAACTTTGTGAAAGACTTTCCTCCTTTTTCTTTTATTTTGCCTCCACAGTAGCCTACCAAACAAGGGAAAGGAAGTGATTGTGGATATTATTTTCTTTCTACCATTCAAACTTCGCTTTTGCTGCTCAAAATGAAAGAATTTTCCAATATGAGCTCCTTTCTATCTCGTTAAAGGGCAGCCCAGTGCACGAGTCTCGTGCAATACGGGGTTGCACTACGGGGTCTGGGAAGGGTAGAATATACCTGGTCTTACCTCTATATGCAGAAAGGCTGTTTCTATCTCATTCTAGGAATTTATTTCTGTCTCAATAATTACACTAGCCACTAGATTTATTATGACATCTTGCTCAAATGCCTGTTCCTGAAGTTCCTCTTTGCAAATTGCTACTAATTCAGAGATTTAATCAAAGAAAATGCACAAACTGGAGGTGCCCAATATTTGCAAAGTTCTAGATATCTGGGGGAACAATGAAAAGTGAAAATATAACTTGCTACCCTCTCATTTAAATATAGCATTAAGTAATAATGAGTACTGAGGAAATAAAAATTAGACACCATACTGTTTGAAACATATGGAGCAAGATATGTTGTCTAAGAACAGTCATCCACACAATCGTATTGGAAATGAAAATCCAAGAGTATTTAGACCTTGCATTTCATCCTTTGCAGCCTGTCCATCAGATCTGTTCATGAAAGCTACAAAACCACAATTTCTTTGCCGCCTACGTTCCTCCTCTGTCCTGGGCCACATTATTTTCACACTGGCAATAGGCCCAAATCTTCCAAAAGTGCGCAAAAGAAAATTCTCATCCACCTAAAATATTTAACACAGCTTTATAGTTCCTCAGACCAAGAAGACCAAAAATCCATAAAAATTTAAACCATCAAAACCACAATCCAACCTGAGGAGAGAGATTTCCAACATAAAGATTTGTAGTTTGTGGATCTCCATCATCAAATGATCCAGGCTTTCCACTTGGATCAAAATCATCAGGCAGTTCATCAAATCGGCTAGACGGCTGACAAGGTAACATTTGTAAACACACACTTTCAAGACAAAAAACCTAAGACATAAAACAAAATGCGCATTCTGAATGATGCACGCGATGTAAATTAACTGGACAAAAGAGATAATACCAAATGATATAAATATGCCAGAACCAGAAATGCTCATATCAGTGTATAGAATATGATTTTCATGTGCTCATAGAATTATGATGCACAAACGCCATGCTTACAGTTACAACCGTGTCCAACATCTTAAACCATATCATCCAGAGAAATAATAAAAACCTCCAGAATAGTGAATGCTTCACATAAAAAAAATGTACATAAACCAAACTCAATTATTTTTCAAAATATCAAGAAGATAAAAAAATAAGCTACTTACTGCAGAATTTTCACTATGGCGCCCATCACGCCAATGTTCACGCTCTTGGTTCCGCCTTTCCCTCATTTCTTGCTCATGCTTCAACTCCTCCATAAAATGATCTATGTTCCTTGACCTCCCTTTCTCTTTCTCCTTTGGCTTCTCCTCCTCCTTTTGCATGTAGTGCAAACAGAAAAGGAATAAATAAGAAAAAAACAAATACATCAACAAGACTAGCTATCAAAACTCAAAAGGAGAATATGATAGTAACTTTCATCAGGCATACTGACCTTCCTCTCATGTTCTTTTCCCTTGGATGAAGGTGGCGGTAAGAAGGATGGAACATACCTGCAGAGGAAATATCATAATCCAATTTCTATGCCATGAAAACTGTTTTGAAACATTTAAACACAAATAAGAAAGAACAGCGAAATAAAAGAACCGAAGAAAACACGTTAGACATTTTACAAAGTTGGAGCTTGACTGGCCAACTTCATTTCTAGTTTAACTTTTTTTGCTCCCTGAAGGTAAATCCACCAAAAGCATTTCACACCTAATTAAATTCCCTTCACTTAATAAAGGGACTATAGACGAAACATTTTGAGTCCAGTTCACATAACCAACACACATGCAACTTCAGTTACAAGAAAGACATAACTAGTGCAGACAAAAATAAAACAAAAAAAAAAGCTTATACAAAAATGTTTCGTAAACACGCTATGATATAGCATTTTATGCAATTACAACATTCTCAACTTCTTGCTCACAAAATTGTAGTTTGAGGAAAAAAATGGTGCATCAATGGGCCTTGGCTAATCATAGTCATAGGCCTGGGAAAATGATACAAGCCCTCAACTGATTCAAATGTACCTGGCACAGCAAAAGTGTATCATCAAGATACCTGATTAACTTGAAGAGACCTATCCTAGGATTCAAATAGTGTAGGAAAATGAAAGATCTTAATGCTCTCTTACTAATAAATAGGAACAAATGTGAGAGAGATATTTTGGGAGAGGGAGAAGGCTAAAGTGATCAACATCACTGGTTTAGATTGGCTAAAATGATGATGGAGTGGTATATGAGGATATCAAGTGATCATAAGGGTTATAGGCAACCAAAATGCTAGAACAACAATGGGATTACTGCTCAAGGTTGGGGCTGGTGATAGTAAACGTTATCCTTAGGCCATGCAGTGACTGTATTCTCTTGGAGGTCAAGTTCTAAGACTCTTTTAAGATGATATTTAAGAGAAAATGATGATTTTAAGAGTTTGCAGAAGCCAAGTGGAGGAGTCTTTTTAGACTTGAATGCAGAATGGCTTATACACTGATATGGTTTCTTCTTCTTTTATGTCGTTTACCTATGTGGACAAACTGAAGTTGCATAAATAGGAGAGTAAGTGTCAGGTGAGCTTGACAATTGTGGTTGCTCATATAATGCATGAAATGATAGCAACCATCAAAAAATTGGAGGTTGTTTTGGAGGCCCCATGTTTTTCCAAAAACAGCAAACGGGTTTGTCAATTTAATCAGTAACGCACTGACAGTTTTTCAAGCATACACGGGCAACAAAGGAGGTTAAGATACCTGTGCAATACTGCTAAAACAAAGGTGGTCACTTTGCCAATCTTGTGCATGACAACATAGGGCCAATGGCTAGTTCATTTGTGCAGTGAGGTTGCATTATTGGTCTCCCCATACCACTAGAAAACCTAATATAGGTTTTCTTAGGCACTTGTGCACGGTTGGTTCTGTTGGAGGACCCATATTGAAGGGCTAAATTCCATCAAAGGGACAGTAGCTAATCAGTTTTCAGCTCTTAAAATGGTTGGGCTCAACTTCTAAAACAAAGCCCAAGAGCCCAGAATGCTTAATCCCTTCAACCGAGTCCATTTTGGACCCTTTCCAGTAGCACGCAGCACAAAAACTCCATGGGTTTAGCATCTCCAGCAAAGCCCAAGCCCCTAATGCCTTGGGAAAACAGCTGCAAAAGGGCCAACAGAAGAGAGAATTTGTGTCACTCGAATTTCTAATAATGTATTGAAAAATAGATAACTTTAGGCTTCTCTCTAAGTCTACGCAGAAGTTCTTTCTCATGGTGGATCCTATTTATCAGTAAGAGAGCAGTAACTCTTTCATTTTTCAATACATTATTTCAAATTCCAAGGACACAGCGGAGCTAGCTTCAACTTACACAGGATCTTGAAGTTACACTGGTCTTGGACCAGGCCTATTTGAACCAGTTGAGGGCTAGTGACCTTGGCCTAGGCCTACGATTAGCCCTTCACCATTGGCTCACCACTTTTTACGCCAAGGCTTCTGTCAGTATTGAAGAAGGGGAAAGTCCAAAGCTTTGGAAAGAAAAACCCTTGCTACTTGGCTGAGACACTTCAATATCAGTAACTACTAATCAGAATGGACACAGAGGGTACCATGGTGGCCTGTTGGTTGAGGAAATATGTGCTTGGATGCTACCGGAAGATAGAATTATACAAAGATACTTCCCATGTCCATCAGGTTGCTGCAGGTAGGCGATTCCCTTTAGGCTCCAAGTTTTTGGGTTTGTTGTGCAGCTACTTGGATAAGATACTCAACGATAAGGTCTTGGGGCTACACATCCTATGGTCAAATCCTACATTTGTACTTCATTTGTCCAAAATCTTCTGGCGGGAAAGGATCACTGGGTACAGCAATGTTCCTTACTCCTTCAGATACCTCCAGAAGCACTTCGCAGATGATTTTGATGATTGTGTAGATGATGGTTCCTAATGCCTTGAAAAGGTCAAATTAGACACAAAGGCTTCAGGCCAGGAGAATCTTTTTGACAATTTTTGGCAATGTGGTTCTAACATCATACGTTGACGGAGAGGAGTAATGCAGGAGTTAATTCCATTGCTAACTGAAGCAATAAGCAATGCGAGATCACTGACAACTGAACAAGCTAGAGCTCACCACACAATGGTGAGCTTTTTGGCAGTAATGGTGCCCCCATCAATCCACAACGGTGGTCCTGGGGGTTGGACATTACATGTTAGTTTAATGTGTCAGCTTAATCCACGGTTTACAAATCGTCCATTATGTATTGTATCGGTCGATACATAACAATTTCAAGGTAACGCTTCAAATGGACTAGAAAAAAGCTGGTGATACAAAAAAGCGATACATATCGCATAGCGGCACAGTAACAGCCCACATCAACTAATACACCTGTTATGGGCACTGTTACGCAAAAGGAACTTACACCAAAAGAGCTCTTTTAAGTAATGTTTTCCCATTTTCTTCAATTCAATACCATTTACGTGACGCTTGTTCCCCTTTTTTTGCTTTTTAATGTCAATTGTTTTGGTATTTCTATCATTGCACTAACAAAATATCACCTTGTGTTTTACTTTATTGTCACGAGTTCTCTCTTTTGGCATCTTTTTAAACATTCTGAATAGTAAAATTCTCCTGCGTGTGAAATATTAAATTTTGGCTTTAAACCAACATAAAATGTAGTAGTATTTTACAATAATATGTTTTTTGTGTCAAAATATTGATTAAAATTCTTATCAATGAGTTATAGATTCTACTAGCACTTGGAAAAAAAATCAAAAAGTAAGGTTTCCAATCCCCATTACACATTTGCAAATACTATCGATACTCATTACGCATGATCATAACCATTACGCCAGCCACTATTGCAATTTAAAATCCAGTTTTAATCATAGTTATCAACATTGTACCATACCGGCTGGTATGTACCGGATTGGAGTGATACTGGTATGCTAAATGCTTAGTTTCGTACCGGTCAAAATACCGCTCTGTATCGGTCTGTACCGAATGTACCTGGCAATACCGGCTTGTACCAAGACATACTAGTAAATACCGGATATGTACTGGTCCAAAATCATTTTCTTAAAAAAATAATTTTTACTTATTTTTTTGTTTGTATTTTTTCTTTTTTTCTTTTTATTCTCTAATTTAAGCTTCAAATAATAGCATAAATAAAGAGTTTTAAAGCTAATCAATATTAGATCATTGATTCATTATTAAAAATCTCAAATGCTAAATTTATATTTTTTCAAGTTAGCTATCTCATTATAAATAATGAGATTAAAAATTAATTTAAACTAATTAATTGAAATATTAAGTTAATATATGTTAGATAACAATTTATATTATACTAAATTGTGTGTTGTTGAACAACATTTAAGAAAAAAAGCATATATGATATTTTATACCGATAAATCCAAAACAGTACCCGGTATTTCATCAGTACCGCTACATATCATACCAATTAAAAAATTGGTACACTATCTGGTACAGTATTCAAAACTATGGTTCTAATCAATAAAGTATTTATTAGACTATAGTAAATTCTGGTCCTAGTACACAGGGGACCAGGGTTTGCCAAAGTTGGAACCTCCAAAAACATTCCATTTTCGATAATAGTTAATTTTATACATTAAATGAGTCAACACCCTTGTCAATCCTAGACCAAGTTTACTACTACTATCAATGCAACCTTAGCTTGCACACAAAAGGAAGCTGCAGAAGACAAGAAGAAACCATATCAATGGATAAGTCCTTTTTTTCCCTGATCAACAATGTATGTCATTTTGCAGACAAGTCTAAAAAGATTCCTCCACCTTGTTTGTACAACTTCTTAAACTCATCCTTCCCAGATAAAAACCTTCTTGAAATAGCCTTAAGATTTGACCCAGGAGAGAACTACTTAGTCACTGCAAGACCCGAAGATAACCTTTACTATGATCGGCTTCAATCTCGAGTAGCAATCCCAATAGTTATTGTTCCAGCATTTTAGTAACCCATTACTCACCATAAGACCTTATAATCCCTTGACATTCCCATAGACCACTTCATCATCATTTGGACTAATCTGAAGATTCTGAACCAAAACTTATTGATCATTTCAGCCTTCTACTTCTCCCAAAAGCTCTCTCTCATGGTTGTTCCTAACCATCAATAAGCCAGCAGTAAGCACATTCATTTTTCAATACATTATTCGAAACCTCAAGGACACAACAGAGGCACCTTCAAGTTATCCAGGTATCTTGAATCTTCCCTTGTGTTGTGCCAAGTCCATTTCAGCCCGTTGAGGGTTAGCGACCCTGGCCCAAGCCCGACACTTTCTTTTTGAGTTTTGGGGAATTAACTCCCACCCTAAAGGGCATGCATAACATTGGCCTCACAAGGGCAACGGTGGATCCAGTGTCTGTAAGGCCTAACATTGAAGGAAAGGGGTAAGGTACATCATGTTGGCTTGTTCCCCATATTGAAGGTACAAAAGAAAAGAAAAAATACCATATCGGTGTTTAATCCATCCTGCAACCAAGTCTAAAAAGACTCCTCTAACTTGCTTTTACAAATGTTAACGCCAAACAACTCTTACAAAACCTTCCTAAAATAGCCTTATGACTCAACCCATGAGAGAACGTAGTTACCACATGGCCTAAAGATAGCCTCTACCATCAGCAGCCCAGCCTCTAGCAAATAATCCCACTGTTCTTGTTTCAGCATTTTGGAAGCCCAGGACTCACAATGAAACCTTATGATCAGTTGACATCCTCATAGACCGCTTCATCATCATTTTGACCAATCTAAACCAGAGGATATGGATCACTTTAACCTTCTCCACAAAAAAGCTCTCTCCCGTGATTGTTTCAATTAAGTAAGAAAGCATTTAGATCTTTCATTTTTCAATCAATTATTTGAGATCCCAAGGACGCACCCAAGGCATCTTCAAATACGAGTAATATCACGTCATTCCAAACCTCTCAGGCATAATACCACAACGAGGTGCTTCAAGGACAAGGAAACATTTTGCACCCTAAAGTCCCAGGATATCTAGCATATGTGAGCCATCTCTAGGAAAATTTGTACAATATTACTGGTCCTTTTATTGTCCCCCATTCCCATATCTTGTTTCAATGAAATACTTGATACAAAGTAACCCTGCTATTAATGTGCCATTGAGATTGGGTATAGCAGCAACTTACAAGATAGGTCGAGCTAGGCCCACTATAAGGCAACATTCATTTCTCTATCTCCAATCTTGGATTCAGAGGGATTGGGTAGAGTTTAAGACTCCCACCCATTAACAATGAACATTTTTCACGACTTAGTGGAGAATCTCAAACTCGTTTATTCCAATGCATTGGCCCCATATGGTAATGTTTACAGTTGTCTATTTTTCATTTACAATAATCAAAAAACATATTTTCGTTTATGGTGGTGCGGTTGAGGAGCTCACAAGTAAAAGAATTGGTAAAAACTATCAACAACAACCTAAAGTAGCCAATAGAGATAGCAAAGTCACCAACAATAATGGTCATAGGTGGTGACGACAATAGTGACCCACGATAGTGGGTGGAGGTGGTAATCGGTGAGCGGAATAGGGGAAGGAGGTGGTTGGTGGTATCAATCGGTGGGAGAGGTGGTATGTAGAGGTGGCGGATAGTGGGGAGAGTTGGTGGGTAAAAATGACGACTGGTTGGGTGAAAGTGGTAGGTGGAGATGATTTGAATCTCTTTGTACGCGCTAGCTGTTTCCTAAGACAATGGCGGCGAGTTTTTGCGAAGTTAGAGAGTGGGTTTCTCAAGCAATGGAGAAAGAAGGCCTGGAACGGTTCTCTTCTATGCTTAGCATGGCGTGTTTTGGATGGAGAGGATTAGAGGAATACATGGACTATTGTAAGCATTGAAAATTCTCATGTTCTCGGAGAAAACACATCTTTCAATATTTTTCTTTCTTCTGTATAGAGGACGGTAGATCTGTCTGGAGAGCTTCTTGGATTTTGCAAATAATATGGACTTAAGAGTAGGTCATTTAGAAAACACCTACTGCACTCCGCTGGTTGATGTCCTTCAGAATTTTATTTCTCAGAAGAAGATGATAAGACTGAAACGCTGACAATAAAATAAGAGAAGTTCCTGAAATTGTTTCTTACAAGCTTTTAATGTATAATCACGTCACAACAAGACTTACATGAAGAGAGAGAGAGAGAGAGAGAGAGAGAGAGAGGCAACAGCATTCTAGCATTCCATTTGCTCAAGATTTCAACTAAGTTTCAGGCTTACAAAAGGATAACACGACAGTTTAATTATTAACTTCAGCGAAATGATGTTTGGCAGGAAGAAGGGGGGGTAAGAAAATCCCAAATAAAGGACTTGTCGCCCAACTGTACCAAGCATAATATATCCTAAAATAAAAGATGGTCCTGAAAATTTGAAATGTGGAACCAAACACCCCACCTTTTTGAAGTACAAGTACTTGAGTATATGAAGTCAAATTTTAAATTTTAAGACAAATAAGTTGCAAATAAGTGGAACCAAACAGGCTCTTCATATCCAATACAAAGATTTCAAGTTTTCACAATCATTCTAATAAATCATCAGCACCTTGACCCTTCATTCATATTTCACTTTACTGCATTAGTTCCTATTGGATAGCTTGATATACATTGTTAGGTCCATTTTCTAACAACTTAAGCTTTTGGGACAATTGGTGAGTTAATTTGGTATCAGAAATCTGGTTCCAAAAACGCAAAACACGGTCGCACGTAAAGGGGAGTGTTGGATAGCTTGATATGCATTGTTGGGCACATTTCCTAACAGCTTAAACTTTTGGAACAATTAGTGGCACAACTGTTCATAACTTTCAAATGGGAATAGCTTTATGCAACTTAAATTTTAGAAAATGATCTGCTTAACGAAAACAAGCACAAAGGATAAAGTTCCAGGTGACTTAAAATAAAACTTCGAACTACAAAATAAAACTTCGAACTACATTTGATCTAGACTGAAATTGATATTTCAAACTTTGATGTTATAGGAGGTGGGTTTATGTTTATCCCGAATGAGTTCAAATCAAGCGAAGTTCGGGCTTTTTAAATAATAAATATTGTTACGCACTTTTTTATTCTCCACTTCTTACTTAATAAATTCATAACAAATTAGTGCAGTATAAACAAACTAAACTAACTAAAAGAATAAGGAAAAGAAATTTGAAAAAAGACCCCAGAATTATCAGACTCCGACTCAAACGGAAGCCCTGGAAACACAGGAAGAAAAACTGAAAATTCTGGAGGACCTCACTCCAGACATATGACATGCAAGGTAAACAGCATCTATTGCATTGAAAGAAAGAGTAGGGATAGAACAGAGTACAATGTAAGAAAATTCAAACAGAAAAGCATGCGGAGAGGTTCAAATTTTACTAATGAGAACTGCTTCACAAAATAAAGCCCAATAGAGGACATCCTATATAAGATGACATCATGCATCTAGTAAGTAACACCTATAGTTTCTAAATCAAGAGTTGAAATGTGAATTGAAATCCTGCCTTTATGAATCTTGAATCAAATCAAATTATAAATCGTACGATACAAAAGAAAAAAAAACTTTAAAAAGAAAGAGAACATACATTAACATCTTGCAATAAAAAAAATCAAAATAAAGAGTTAAAAGTGATATATGGATTCCCGCACAAGATATATGGGGTGTTTAGTAAAAACTACTGCTAGTCGCTTTTAACTTCCTGATATTAAGTTTAGCTATAAATTACAAGTTTTTCCAAACACTTATAATTTATGTTACAACTTATAACTACTTTTTTTCTATTTCAGCAAAAAATTATATTTTTTACCAAACACTCACAACTTCTTCTATAAGTTACAATCTATAATTTACTAGTTTCAACAATACCAAACACCATTATAAAGAGAAACTAATAAGGTAATAAGCTTGAAGTAGAGTACACAGTCACACAATATTTTATGGGATCACATAAGATTTTATATCTTAAACTAGCAGTTGTTTTATTATGTTTCAACTCAATGATACGTTAACTCAGCTATTTGAGTTTTTTGGGAAGTTTATATCGAAGGGAGAAAATGTGTGTGTGTGTGTGTATGTGTGTGTGTGTGAGAGAGAGAGAGAGAGAGAGAGAGAGAGAAGAGAGAAACGATGACTCACAAGGGGATTCTACCGAAGCCTAAATTCAATGCACAGAATCTATTTTGAGCATTTATATCTAAGCTATTAATTGGAAAGGAAGTCCTTAAACACTTGATTAAGAAGAATTTATCAAGTTTATGAAGAAATTTATGTTGCAAAGATGAGAGAATACTAGCATAAACACATTTTGTTAAAGAAGTAATGAATTATATGGCCCTAGTTGGAAACTTAGCTTAAAAGCTAGCTTTTTTCTTTTTCGTTGTTTTAGCCAAAAAGCTTATTTGCGTTGTAAGTAGATTGCTTGGTAAATTAGCTTTTAAGTTAGCTTTTTTAGAATTGGTTAATAGGAAAAAAGTAGGCCATTTTGCTTTTTGCTCAAATTAGACATCATTATACTTCTATATAGTTGACTATATCGATTATTTATATAGTTGACTATAAAATATAGTTACATTTGTAGTAAATATGTTATAAAGCCAATCAAGGCCTATGTTTGAATTGAACTTGGTATTTCTTTATTCTTTATGACCCGTGAATGGAACCTACACCTGTGTTACCAGAAAATACTCACCCATAAGCTATTCATGTTCTATAATGCACACTTTGAAACATATACACTTTTGTTTCAAAAGGATGAACTCAGTGCTCCAAAGTGAACCTCTAAGACTGTCCTATTTATTTCTTTAACATTTATCTTGGAAAAAAATCAAATGTAATAATCTAAAACTAGAGAAAGTAAAGTTTTAGCAAGACAAAATGTAAAAGCAATCAATTATAATGCTTCCTAGGTATGTCTTTCACATAAATAAATTGAAAAATAACACAATGTTCTACGGGATGTTTATCGCTTGAAATAACTAAGTTCAAATAATGTAATCCATATAAGCCAGCCCCCTATCCTACAACAATTTAGGGTATATAGCGTATCGCATTCCTATGCATGTTCCTCGTATCGATGCAATCAACATTACAGATAACATAGACCGACACATTTGGCCACAACTCCTGACTAGTTCGTGCTTTTAACGCCATAACTCCATTAATATTTAGAATTTTGTAGTGGACTAATTCACTAGAGAGTAGATATTCATACCTTTTCAAAGATAGGTTGTGGGCCAGAATCCGAGTTCAGATGAAAGAATTGCACATTTAATGTCGTTAGACCTTATCTCTCTATCTGAAACCACACGCTAAAGCAAGTTTAATAGGAGGTGCTCTCCAGATCTAGTCGCCTTAGGTGGTGTGTTATGTGTCGGAGGGAAGAGGAGAGCATTTATCATTTGTTGTTGCATTACCCCATCACCCATGGTAGTTACCATATAGTGAAGATTCTATTGTTCATAGAAATAGATTAGGGATTGATATTCCTATGTTAGTCCTTAATTGCATGATCCTCTTATTGGGATGACAAATTTGTCTCGGAACTTTGCTCCCGTGTTCCAAAGTAAGAATCTTGTAAGAACCTTGCTCCCAACTAAGATAAAACCTTTCAAACATATAGATTCCCAAAAATCAAAATGAAAGCAAGGAAATAAGAGAAAATCTATAGAATAAATAAGATTATAAAATAAAATTAATTCAAATATATTCTAATACTTCATATTTACATAATATTTATTTATATATACAAAAAATAATTTGTATTTGGCAATAATCTATAACATTTATTCTTATTTTAACATATATTACAATTAAATAAAAAAATTTATAGAATATATAAAATATATAAATGCTCCCATAGGCGCTTCCAACCTTAGACTCTTCTGTATGGTCTCGCTCCTCCGCACCTGCTCTCACTCACGCCTCGGGCAACTAAGTGTTAGTCACTAGTGATTGAGTTCAATGGATTTGGTTTTGATAGTAAACTTTGGATTTGTGGAAGAATGCCGTTTGCATAATGCTTTGTGTTGTGTTATGTGGCTGAAAAGAATGCAAAGGTTTTTTTATGAGAAGGTTGAAGAGGTTGAAGATTTTTTGTACAAATTTTGCTATGAGTAGTAATTGTAGAGTGGTGTGATATTTTGTACATATGAGTTTTTCCTTCTTTACCCCTAGTTAGGTGGATTTCTCCTCATCTATAATTTTTTATTTCTCTTTTTCCTTCTTATTTTAAAAACTTTTTGGTTGTTGATAAGAAAAATTAGAGAAGGGGATCTACCTTCCCCCTTTTTGTTTACAATAGTGATGGATGTATTGAGTCAACTAGTTGATAGAGCTAGAGGTAGGATTTGTAGATGGCTTGTGGTAGGTAGGGATAGTGTTCCTATATCTCATTTATAATTTGAAAACGATAATTTTTTTTATATAATTTGAAGACGATACTTTTTTTTTCTTTTTAGGAAGATTTTCGGGATGTCCTGTTTAATTATTACCAACGAAATAAGTGTTTCCTTTGTGGGAGGACCCGAGGGAAGATATTTTTTTGGCCTCCTTTTTATGGATAAAATTGATAAGAGATTAGATGGGTGAAAAGGATCCTTGATATCAAAAGGGCGTAGATACACTTTGTTCCAATTTGTCCTATCGTGTACCTATTTATTACTTGCATTCATTTAAAGTACATCTGATGGTGGCTAACAAAATTCGAAAACATGACGAGTCTATTTTTGTGGGAGGAAAGTGGTGAAGGAAGAAAAGATCATTTAATTAGTTGGGATACAGCTCCCCTTCATAGGAATAATTGTGGACTTGACCTAGAACAAACCATGGAAAAGAATGCTACCTTACTTGGCAAAAGGTTATGAAGATTCCCTATTGAACACAATTCTTTATGGCGTGTTGTAATTAAGTCTACATATGTGTTATAGAATAAGAGTTGGGAATCTCATGTGGTAGTGGGAATAACAAATCGACGTAGAAGTTACATTTCTGAAAGCTTATCATGTTTTTCCAAGTTCAATAGTCTCAGTACGGAAAATAAGAAGGCTTAGTGTTGGAGGATATTAGGTGGTGTGGCGCACCAATGGCGCATTCATTTCCTCATGTGTTGTTAATTACCATGAGGCCAATGAATTATTTTCCTGGTTATCTATCCAGGAGGGTGTTTCTTTAACAATGAAGGTAGTGCTAAAAGGGTGTAGTTTCTTCATTCCTCCATGGTTTTCCCTGTAAGTCCTATTCTGATAATATCATTGATGATCCAAATGCACCACTTTAGACCACCATGAGAAGATTTGGATGGAAGATGTGCCACTCAGGGTTATACTATTTGCTGGGAACATGGCTTATAAGATATTTAATAACAACGATATGGTTAAAGAAAGAAGACTGAATTGCTATTTGCATTGATAATGGCGAGCCATGTGTAAGAGGGAGACCACTTATTTTTGTATGGTCCCCTTGAACTAGTGTTACATGGCAAAAGTGGACTGTGTTACCCTTTTCATAGGCTCGAATGGCTCGTATTATTTAGGGGCATCAATACTAATCCTTAAGCCCTGATTTGTTGGAGATGTATTAATTACTGCAGTTGGGTGAATGATTTTGGCTGAAAAGGAATCAGATGTATCTGAGAACAAATTCAGAAGACATGAGCGATTTATGGGGTATATGGAACAAATTTGTTACTTGGCCACTGGGCTTCACGCCACCTATCTTCAAGGGGATTCCTTTACAGTTCATTTGGATTTGATGATTTGGAAAGGAAAGAAAAAGAAATAGATATCACTTAGCCCTAATCACTTGTTATATTACTAAAGAACAGAGACATGGAGAGAAATTAGAAGAAATGGAGTGGAAGGATTTTATCCTCCAACCCACTTTTCGAAGTCTCTATAAGTGGAGAGATTTGGAAAAAAAAGTTTACTGGACACTCCTATTTTTATAATACCAATTTCACCCTCCAAAAAAATAAATTAAAGAAATGACATTGGGGTCCTAGAGCTTTATTTATTCCAGAGAACACTAAACGTAAGGTTAGTTTGTAAAATAATATTTTTTCTTCTCTATTTTGTAGCTAACCAAACAAAATACGAATTAAATAACTATCTTTTCTCTACTGCATATCCAAACAATAGGGAGAGAAAGCACAATATTTTCTCTTCTTTTCTCTCCAAACAGAAGGTTGCGTACTATTGACCCTTTGTGGTCCACCCTAGACCCCGCATACGCAAGAGCTTCATTCACCGGGCTGCCCCTTTCTCTCCAAACTTAAATAATTATTCCATTTCTTTCCTGTTCTTGGTTGCCAAATGGAGTAATGGACTGTTATTTTCGATTGAAATGATTATTAAGGTTTATTTCCTTGTTTTCCTACTTTTACTTTTTTAATTGGTGGACTTATTCCCCGTCTTTTATATTTGCTCTCAAAAAATTAAATACATGTTTAGTTAAAGGATTTCTTATTGAAACATTCTACATAACGTTATGTATTACTTTCCAAACATGTTCTATTTTCTAGGACATTTTCTTACAGTTTTTACACAAAACAAAATCTACAAGGAGAAGATTCTAAAGCTTTTTTGCATCCCAGGTTGAAACCTAACCATCAGTTATATGGATATTTTCATTTAGTGGGAACAGAGTGCTTTGTATTTATCATTTTTTCATCAGCAATAGAATAATTATATTAATAAATTATTAAGTATACAAAAGGGGTGAGGACAAGCATTCCACCACAAGAACAACAAAAAAAGGAAAAAAACAGAAAACCAATTACAACAAATCACACGCCACCGTCCAATCTTTAGAAATCAAAAACAACGTAATACCCTTAAATGTTGGAGAAACTGAAACCCAAAAAGACGATAAATGACAAACTCTGTCCCATAAAGAGTTAACATCCTCCACTTTGTCCTCAAATATCCTAGCATCGCATTCCAACTAAATGACCCAAAAAATTGTAAATATGGCACAATTCTACAAAATTTTCGCCTTTTCGTTTGACCCAAACCCTCTAAAATCTATTAAAAACATATGTGAGCAACTTGTGTGAGCCACCAGCTATAACATAAATGGGGAGAGAATGAAGAAACCACACCCTTTCAGCGGCACACCCTTTTAGTGGCACATTTTCTTTCCAAATAGGTTCCTACTAGACTGGTCAACTTACCTTTGGAGGGCAATTTAAATATTACCCCAGCAATATCATAATCTCCTTTCCAAATTTGTAGGAAGTGAGCTTCGCATGAACAAAAACTCCATTGCTCCTTGACCGCATTTGGATTGCCTACCCCCTAAGACTCCGCCATGTTTGATATAAGGGTAACTCCAGGACCATGGAAAATGAATGGAATTATGGAAGCCTAGACCATGGAAAGTTTAATGGGAGCTTGAGTATTCTCATATTGCTAAATGTAGGTTCCTATTTATAGCATGCATCTGTGTGTTAGTACTTGCATGCGTATCGACTTTGTTTGGTCAATAAAATTATGGTCCAAGCTCTATGACAAACCGTTCATTTGTCATAACATAGGAGGCATGGATACGGATACCGGTGATATGGCACCCTATAAAATTAAGGTACAGATAAGACTAGAATACATTTGTAGAAGATATTATTTTTACAGCTTTTAGTATTGTCTAATTCATAAAATTAAAACTAAAAACAAGAATACGCTCGTTTTATTATTACTACCAAATATCCAATAGCCAAGAAAACAAAGCATAATACTGGAATGTTAAGGCAACCAACAAATCACACATTAATCATAATATTGAAGTTAACATAGCAAAACATATAACAGATTGAATAATTTAAACAAAAAAAATAAAAAAAAGAAATTAAAGAAGTGGAACCTTTCGTACACCTCCCGCATGCCATGAAATATCTGAGCCGTATCCAAAATCCAAAAAAAATAAATATTGAATACTTATTTGGCGTATTCAATACGTAATTGGATGTATTGCGCGGGCACACATACGTATTTGATACTCATACATGGCTTATTTTAAAGTATTTGTGATTCATAGGTCACAAATTATCTAATTTTTCCTATGCATACTTTATGCTTTATACTCCCATTACTGCTTGTAGTCTTATGTATGCTTCAGTTAGGGGCGTTCAAAAAGAATTGGTGTAACCAATAAACCAGATTGTATGGTTTGGATCTGTTTTTTTCTATATGGTTTGGTTTCAGTTCTAAATAATTAAGAACCATTCTTATGGTTCTGTTTATGGTTAAGTTTCAAGACAACCAATATAACGAACCGTTATTCAATTTTGTTGTATTTATATTATATTATGTATCATATATAAAGAAAAAAATAAAAAATATTAATCGTTCTTTTCTTTTTTTCTTTTCTCTTTTACAATTTATTTTTTTACCTTTTTCATAACATGGTAATATTGCACTCATTTGGCAATCAGCTTAAAGCCGGCCTTTTATTAAAAGAAAAAAAAAAGGCAAAACGCAAAAGGCAAAAGGCAAAAAGTCTAGTGTTTGGTTGATACCTTTTTTCTTTTTAAATTTGTTTTGGGTTTTTATGCAAAAGGTCCTTTTTTTTGAATTTTTAGACTTTTAGCCTTTTATAGGCAAAAAGCCATGATCTTTTTTTGGCCTAAAATCATGAGCTTAAAGTTAATTTAAAATCAAGTTGGCTTAAAGTAATGAGCAACCAAACAAGCTTTTTGCTTTAAGGATGAAGTCCAAAGAGCCAAAAAGTTGAACTTAAAACCGAGTTGCCAAATGAGGCCATTATATAAGTCACAAACAACTGGTAAGCGATAAGAAAAACAATAAAATAACAAATGAATAAAAATAAGCATAGTTTATAGAGACGAGAACTTTTTGTCATCGTACGAAACAAGTGATAAAAAAATGTAAAGTAAAATAATATAAAAGAATAAGGGACAAAAATGAGTAGGAAAAAATAAGCAAATAAATGTACAATTTTTTAACATAAAATAGGCAACAAGTATTTCCATCTTAGAACCGCAATTCCGAACCAGAACTGAATCGATTTTTATCGGTTTAGTTCGATCCGCTTTCACGATGTACATGATTCGGTTCGAATTCTTAAATTCTAGAAACCGTTTTGAATAGTTTGGTTCTTCGTTTAACTCGAAAATGAATCAAACCAATCCATGAGCACTCCTAGCTTTATTGTGGTTAGCATCAAGACACTAACTATAGCACCTGATATCTTCGTCTGGTTTGCACAAATGCAAATTCAACTATACAATCTAGGAATATTTCTCATCAATAAGCAAAAACTTCCTAAAAATTGAGTTAGTTTAACATCACAGAGGAATCCACCAATCAAAGGAGAAAAAGCAATACAATAGATTAAGCGCACCCTCGTCTTTCCTTAAAAATTCAAAATAGTGGTGTCATACATAAATAACAAATTAAACCACTCATACATTTCTTCAGGAATGTACTTTGCATGTGATGATCCTTTAATTCACATAAATTCCACTTAACAATTAATATGTCCCAGGTATTCTTACATACCCAAAAAAAAAAAGTGCTTTAGCAAAAAATCAACCGATTAAGGGAAAAGAAGCAAAACCACCAAAGAACCTATGTATCTAGCAGAGAAAGAATAGATTATTTTCCATTGAAATTTTAAATAAGAGAGAAGATAATGAAATCAGTATCAATGCAATCTCCTAATTCTCCACTTTCAAGTCATTACTTGGTAGGATATTGAGCAAACATAAAAAGAAAGGGAAAAAAAAAGGTTTCAGTTGACATGATATTTAGAGCAACGCAACATTATTCTAGTTATATTATATATGTCATATAAGTTTGGGTAAACTCACACAAACACAATGCCTAAATATAAAACAACCTAAATGGACTTGAAGATTATTAAAAGTTTAACACAAATATTTTTCCCCTTTAGGGTCCACTATTATTTGGCTAGTGTATACAAGAACGTGATAATATACAGCTTGTCTCCACCTGCACCCCCAACACTTCAATCACCTCCCCCCCAAATATATATATATATATATATATATATATAAAATAAATAAAAGGAAGAGGAAGAATAAGAAAATGATGATGAAGATGATGATGATGAAGGAGAATAAGAATTTTTAAAGCATCTATACTACTATATAAAGTGAGCACCTCACTTGGTTTAAAAAATTTTGAAGCCTTGTCGCACTTTTTAAGTTCCAAAATTGTCCAAAACAAAACTTTTTTTGCAAAGAGGGGGGGGGGGGGCTGAAGCCCTTGGGGAAGGGAGCAGTAGTAGAGCTAAAAATGATATTACTTATGCCGCAACTTCTCATCCTCTTAACCTTAGGGGAAAACATGAAGAAAAAATAAATGACCAACCTTCCACGTTTCCTGCCAACATCGTACACTTCCCCTTAATTTATCTCCCTTAACATCTTAACATTAACAATGCTGCACACTATGCATGCAATTCCTTCTAGTGGCCTCAGTTACACGAACTCTTCTAAAAGCATAAAGCATCCATGTCAGACATTTGACACTTGGACAAGTGGGATACGTGGCCGATATTTTTAATTATATATTCACCTAGAAAGTATATTTAGTAATTTGAATTTACTATAGAACTATGCATAAAACTCTCATGCTAAGCATGAAATGCTTTATGGAATCTTCTAAACAGCAGCTATCCTACAATATATAAATATTTAACGCATACCATTATTTTACTGTGTCCCAGTATTATTGACATTATATTAGAATTAAATGAATCCGATACTTAGATGCATATCCGCACCTGACACACATACCCGAGTCCATATAACATAGGTGTGACAACATAATCTTAGGATTAAAGAAAGAAAACGAAGGAAGGCAGCCAGTTATTACCCTCAGACCTGTTACTCTGATGCCAATAGAGCGACATGAATGACAACCCACATTAATAAGAAGATTAGACTCATCTAAAGGAGAGTACATGAAAGAGCATGAAGTAGAATAGAATGGAGTTAACACCTTGCAGTTACACTTTCATCGTACGTGAGGGATTTAATAACTAACCACCATACTGTTCCCTTGATTCAGATTATCAGGGTTCAGAATTACTTATTCTACCGGAATCTTGGGTTTACAATCATCTTCCAAAAAGCATGAGAGGGGTATATTTCTTACATTGCAATAGTGATGGCTTTCAAAAGTTCAGTATGGAGGCATGTTTTCTTCAAATGTACACATTAAACTTCAATATTTTCTCCAAAACAACAAAAGGCCCATAAAAAGGTACACCTCACATTAATGCAAAATCTGTGATTTCATACACAGCATATGCTTCTCATTATTTTTCATTTTTAATTAACAAGCCTAAGCATTAAGAGCTACATCTGAATATATATCACCATCATATAACTTCCCTACTCAAAATGGCCTATCACATAGCACTGTACAATGGTTAATCAAAAGCATTTGTTTACCTACTCCCCTTCTTTGAACCAGATACCCCATCTTTGGAATTTCCACCTGCCATCCGCGAATGAATAAAAAGGCCCATATTTTTATTATTGTGTCCATGTAAAAGAAAATCATGTATTAATCCATAGTGCGTAACAAAGCAAGAACAGAATTCATAATGAATTAGATACAAAAACACATCTAGAAAAGACTTATGGGATGTCCCTCAGTTGCACTTACTTTCAGAATCGCTCTTGAGTCTTTCATTGGGATTGATTGTCCCTCCTCTAACAAAGGCCTTGGGCCCTGTGCCATCCCCTTGAAATGATTCCACAAACTCTTGATACAAACGAGCTGTTTCATCTTCCGCCCTCTGGATAAATAAAACCCCAGTAACATGACCAACAGCACTGTATCCCAGTAAATAAACTATTCTTACAATTGCCTATCAAAAGCCAAACCTTTTTCTTTGCCTCCTCCTCTTCTCTGTGCTTCTGAAAAGGTGTCTTCTTCCTTGTAATTGAGAATGAATTCATCATTCATCAAATGCTGTAACAGGCTAACAGCAAATCTACAAAGATACACATCAAGATTCAGCACATATAAATAAGGAGACTAGCTTCCTTGTAAGCAAAAACCCAAAAACAATGCACTGGGGCGCCCAAGGCACTAGGGACCATAAACCTTGCTTGAGAGACATACACTATGAAGCAAACTTCTAAAAACACAAGCAACTAATGTTGCAGTTAGAAATAATATATTCATTTTTACAGTTCTACTAAATTAAGTTACAGATATAACCACGCAAAACTCAACATTATGCCCATAGATTAGAAACTTGAAGGGTGACAAAATTTAAAAGCAGAATTTTTTAAGAGTGAAACTTTTGGAATAGTAGAATACCACTATAACATGTCTCCAAATCTTAGAACATTTTAAAATATAATTATCCCAACTAAAGTAAACAATGACAAGTCACCTAATCAACTTAATAACTCCAAAAAACTTGCAACCAATGAAGTCAGAGTATTCATATTAATGACTAATAGTATTTTTAAGTCACCAATTATCCTAAAAACTTAAATAATTAGGAAATTAGCCTAACAATGTATATCAAGCCATCTAATACTCCCTCCCACGTGCGACCCTGTCTTGCACGTGAATAGGCAAACAAACTAATCAGTGAGCAGGTGCACCAATACATATAATGAGCAGATGCACCAACACATATAGTGCACAATAACAAATATAACTGAGAAACACATATTACAAGACTTGAACCAAAAACCTCCTGGAACCAGAGCTCTGATACCATGTTAAGTCACCAATTATCCAAAAAATTTAAGCTTTTGGGATAATTGATAACTTAACAATGCATATCAAGCTATCAACAAGTATTATTATGCATTTAAGATGCCATGTTATATCATGATAACCTTTGTTTCATTTCATCCTATTTCAATAACTTCAAAAGCATAGTTGTCAAATTGATAATCGAACCGTGAATCGAAATAACTTTTTCTGGAATTGTGAATCGAATCGTGAATC
This sequence comes from Heliamphora exappendiculata, assembly GCA_034768845.1. NCBI lineage: Eukaryota > Viridiplantae > Streptophyta > Magnoliopsida > Ericales > Sarraceniaceae > Heliamphora > Heliamphora exappendiculata. The sequence continues at coordinate 192,774 of JAOTRH010000013.1, read as the reverse complement.
ATAAATATTCGATTACAATTCTACAATACATAGTAAAAAAATATAAATAGTCAGATATTAAAGATATATTATAAATATGAAACGTTTAGTCACAAATCAATGAAAAACTTATTTAGCATGATGAGTACACAGCGTAATAAGTAAGACACTTGCATCTAGGGCAAAAGATGTGGGTGCGAGCTTTATTGTGATCAATAATCCTATATTGCAGTATTATTTATATTATAATTTATGACAATTGGTAGATACTTTTTTGGATTTGGGGCCATCCAACCCAACATCAATTGGCAATAGGTGTAGAGGTCTCTAATTATATGAATCGAACTTGAATGGCTTAGAGAAGTGATGTGGATGTGTCTCTAATCCCACGTGTGGGTTAGCTACATACGAAGATGATAGAAATGTGATAAAAAAATGAATGAAATGAATAAAACAGACTTTAGCCAAAAACTTGGCTCGCGAAACCACCAACGACAACATTGTTACTAATCATACCATGTTAAAATCTATAGTTATTCAATCCAAAACCAATTAGTGGTGTAGAGGCCTATAGAATATAAGAACAAGGTTGGGTTGCTTAGAAAAGTGATGTAGGACAAGTCTCTAGAGTGTAAAATCATGAATTAGAAGAAACAATAATTGAGACTTGCTTGGTATTGAATTGATTCCTTGGTCTATTGAACTAAGTCATATCGAATCGTGTGATACATCTCGTGAATAATTGAGACTTTCATCGATTCACCCGACCGATATGAATCAATTGTTAGATGTATCAAACCGAATCATATGATACGTATCGTGAACCATACGATTCTAATAATAGGGTTCAAAAGTCACTCGCTTTTTAAGTTTTTTGTGTTTTCACAAGCATCAACTTCAGGACTCTTTCAACTTGACCCTTCACAGTCATATTTTATCTTTTACTAAATGTTTGCGCGTGAGACTGCTTTGCTATGATCTGAATATCTATACTCTATAGTGTAATTCAACTGATGTTCTAAGCTTGAAATAATAAGCAAATTGGAGTAAAACGGAGTTCGACTACTCAGCAGACAGATCAACCAGAAGCAAACCCTGATGATGATTATATGATAACCATATTATTAGATTAAAAACAAACAATAAATAGATAAGAAACATAAACGAGAGTTTCATTTTTCCTATTTTTGGAACTCCGTGCAAAACAAATTCCATTGCCCTACAAGCAATGTAATTATTCAAAAAAATATGGATAAAAAAGGCACATGTTCCCAAAACTAATTATTAATATGGATAAAAAAATAACATACTCCCCAAATTAATTATTAATTACTATAAAAGTAAAAGGTCAAAATGCTCGACATCATAAAACAGAATAAGCACTTGATCCTTCGAAATTAAAAAACTATCCAAATAATAGTAAATGGACAAAAATTCGTTAAGAGGATTCAGCACAAGAGCCAAGACATAAGAACTTAAGATTTAATAGTTTACATTTAACATAATAACCCACAACTGCCACAATGACAAACTCTTTACAAAACCTGTATTATTATCGCTCAATGCAAAGATACTGAGAGACAGCTACTAGTGGTAAAGATGCTTGAGAATAGAGATCAACAGATAATCTTAGGCAACACTTAATGTATGTATGTATGTATGTATGTATGTATATATATATATATATACACACACAGATTGCAGCTAGAGAGAGAGACCTGATGAGGGAAGGACAAGCAACTGGACTCTAATTCTGAATCAAAGATTTTGACTTAAAAAGTAGTAAAGTAGCAATTAGAACCATGGAAAAAACCCAAGCCTAACAACAGTATTACTCTTCTTGGTTAAAGAGGGTACAGGGTACTTGAGCCCCTATTTGGTTTGTCTAAAACTTTTTGGCATTTTTCTACACTGTTTTTGTATTAAAAAATATAAATAAATAAAAACTCATTGACTTATTCCCCTTCTTTTTCAAACAAAAAAAAAATCTATTCAAATCCCAAACAATCTGGCTTTTTATTAACAATAATTCCCTCAACAACTCTTTTCTCAAAAAACAAAAAAGTCAAAAAGGCATCATCTGAAATAAGCTTAAAAGTTAAATTGGTGGCATATTAGACATTTTAACAAAAAGTAAACGGGTAAATTACACCTACCTCCCCTGAGGTTTAAGAATATTTCAGGAACCTCCCCTAAGGTTGCTGAGGAGGTTCCTGAAATGACACTGACAGACTTGTGGAGGAAACGTTGTTAACAGAAAATAAAGTTTTACTATTTTACCCTTACCTCACATATTTTCTTCTTCTTCTTCCTTTTGTCCTAATTACACAAGAATCTCTGAACCCAACTCTTAAAAATCGATCAATTACTTTTATTTCCCTCAAAGGTCAAATTAATTTTTCGCCCAAAAATTTAATTCACTTTTGCTTCTAAAACTCAAACCCCTTGGTCATTGCAAGCAAACAGCT
>JAOTRH010000013.1:176154-190227 GCA_034768845.1 Heliamphora exappendiculata | reverse complement strand
AAAAAATAAAAAATTCTAAAAAAAAAATAAATAAATCAAGGAATCTCCGTACAAAAAGAAATCTTCCGTCCACTCTGCTCTCACAGCAACACCCACGCTGCGGACATGTCCTCTAATCTTCTCTTTCCGAAACGGACTCCTCTCACTGCTCTGAGCGCTCTCCTGTATGCTTTAACCGCCGTATATATATATATATATATATATATATATACCCAGAGTCTTCTCCATTTACAAACTTCAAATCTTTCTCTCTCTCTCTGTACGTGAATTTGCCATGCAGATGGGTGTTGGAACTGAGGAAAATGGAAAGTCGCCCAGCATTCTCACCTCTTCCGGCAACGTCTTCTCCGATCAGCCATTGCATGGTTCGCAACACCCCCCCCCCCTCTCTCTCTCTCGATTCTTCAACATTTTCTTAACGATGATGTTCTTTATTGTGTTTCTATAGACTATAGCTCATGGATATATCTCATTTCTGCGTGTGTATTTTTAATATATATGTTTGTGCTTTTTGATTTTGTGATTTCCTTAGCTGGTCTCTCGGGCGATTCTTAAAGCTTTCGTCGGAGGAGTGGCATTGTGGCGGGGAGCCCATTTGACACGACGGAGTGGATGATTGCGAGGGAAATGGAGATTAAGAAGAAGAAGAAGGAGAAGATAAGAGAAGAGATTATCACGGTGGGGGCGGCGGAACTGTTGCGTCGGCGGGAGCTAGAGGATGAAGTTATTAGGGAAATGTTGATGGATGGGGAGATTGGAATGTGGCGGGAAGGCGGAGGGTCGTCGTTAGCGTATTCTTTGTTGCGGCGGGAGTTGCAGGAGGCTCTGCTGCTTGGTCGGCGAGATTGGTTTGGGATTGAGGAAAGGCCGCCGGCGGGGTTGAGTGGGCAAAAGAGCGGCGGCGATGGGAGGTTGTCGTCGGCGGATCGGCTTGATGGTGGTGGCGATCTTGGTAGTGGTGGTTTTCCATTTGAGCGTCAGGCGCCAGAGGAAGCGGGGAACGAGATTGCAGCCGAACCCGTCAAAGAACTCATGAATAAGGGACAATTGGTCTCGTCGGTAAGGGACAAAACATTCGCCTTGGTTTTCATACGTGTTGATTCTAGCTTTTCATTGCGTTGTTGCATATTTCCTTTGCTATTTAGATGGATTTGGATCCTATCCATCTGCCAAAGAAATGGAGTTCTGCCTATTTCCATCTAATATCCATCTCCCAACTGGTTATATTATTGTAAAATTAATGGAAAAGACAATTTATGTAAAATTAAAAATGGTAAAATTTAATCAATAGACTGTGATAATACACACAAATATTGTTTGCCACTCTTCTTGTTATTCTTGTGCTGCAGGATAAGCTTACCGACTTGAGTGGTGGGATAAAACGGAAATTTGATGAACCACCAAGTGAATGCGAAGAGGGTACCCTCTTCGTTAATTTCAACAAGCAATCACAGAGAAGGTGGAGCTGTGCTCTCTGCCAGGTCACCACCAACGGCGAGCAGACTCTGAAGGCACACCTTATGGGAAAGAAGCACAAGGCAAAGGAGAAGGTGAACCTGATTACCGCTAAAACAATAGACAATAATGCTGACAATTTGAAGACCTTGGCTCGGGAAATTGAGAATTTAAATGGCCTGGTTGTTCCCACGGGCCACAAGAAGCCGAATCTACATGGGAATCCTGATGGAAATCAGGAAGAAATGAATGATCTGGAGGCTGCGGATCATGGTGTGCAGCACCAAGCAGAGTTGAAGAAGACAGATGGTTGTGGCGCTGAAGCAACTGAAAAGCAGACTGCAATGGAACCGAGTACCAATTTCAAGTTCTGGTGCTGCCCTTGTAAATTTGGGGCGAACCGCGAAGAACTTTTGACGGCTCATCGGATGGGAAATCAACATGTGAGTCTGTTGAAGGAAAACGGTGGCGGTGTTATAGTTGTGAACACCATGCTTGGTCACATTCGGTGTGTTGGTAAAACCAATGTGCAGTAGCTGAGGGAACTGTGGAATCACCTGGTAATGCTGATGGGAAAAGAGGGGGTAGAGAGTAAAGGTGTTCAACTGATAGCAATCAACACACACACACAGATATATATGCTCAAAACCTCTCGAGGGGCAATGGTTTCCTTAACAAACATTAAGGTTAGGCTGATGAGAAATAGGTCACTTCTCTTTTATGAAATTTTTTTGATGATAGTTACTTTTGCATCCTTGGTTTTTGTAAGGATCACACACTTTATTTTTTGCTGAAGTGCTTGCACAAACCTCCACACTTTTGTTGATGGCAATGAAGGAAATGCAGGGAAGGTGACAAAGAAAATGAAGGGGAAAAAAATAGAGAAAAACTATGTTCAAACTACATACCTTTTTTATTTCTTTTCTTTTCTTTTCTATTCACAAATGCCTAAGCTAATATATATGAATTCCAGTTTGAGAATTCCAGTTTTTGCATATTTCCAGTTTTTGGTAGCAGGAATGACTCATATGTTAGAAGAATTAGACAGGCTTTAAAGGCCTTTAATAAAGGCCCTAACTTGTGAGATCTTCAAATATATATATATATGCTATCTATTATACACGAGTTTTAAAAATGATTCGTAGTAACAAAATACAAAAATTATATTATGTATTAGCCTTACAAATAAAATAGGTTTGCCGTAATTTGATTAAATTTTTAAAAAATTGACATAATATTGTTTTCAGAATATAATTTAAAAACGGGGTAGATATAGCCTCATTGTGTGTGATTTCAAAGTTAAAAGCTAAAATGCTTGAAATAAGTTTTTACCAAATTAGGCCTCAATATAAGTGCATCCCAAACCAATTCAATCCCTCTGTAAGTGCATGTTTTTATTTATTTTTCTTCATTGGAGCAATTTAATATATTTCATCTTCGTAGAGTTTTTTTTCTTCCTTTATTTGGTAAATATATCCTAACAAAGTTTTTACATCATAGTCTCCTTTAGAAGGATGTGATAGTAATATTTTCGAATTATATGGGTCATGATCATGGGTGTTGTGGTTTGAAATAAGTATTGTCGTTGGTTTTAATTCACATAAAGTAAATAAAAATTTCAAACAATCACAATTACACAAGAACATACATGATTCGACGAAGTGCTTACGTCTATAAGCGAGGAGGAATAATTTACTATAATCAATAAAGATTATAAGAACTGTCTCTATTTCTAGCCTCAATTTGAGCTCTTTTCTACACTTTTTAGCTTATTTGTGAGCCTCTATGGTATATATTGATCCTCTTAGAATTTTTGGTACATAACTCCTTATATATACGTTTTAAAGAAAACAAAGATTATGATTAAAGCACACATAGTTCGTCATCATTTGTTTGGATGCTCATCTTAACGAAAACTTTACTGGTCTATTTCATCCGGACTCTCGTCCGGACGAGAATCACACTATTTTGTCGCATTCAAACACTTGTATGGACGGAGACTACATTGGTTCATTGTATCCGGACGCCCGATCGAATAAAAACGTCTAGAATTTGATACACAAAAACCCAACAATAAAAACCACAGGATTTTGTACAAAAATTCAATTTATACAACATTAGTTAAAATTAAGAATAGCAATAAGTCCCCCCAAAAAATAAAATGGGGCTATGGTGCGAGTATTTATCAACTTTAAGAAAAAATGACACTAGTGATAATGAGAAAAAATATAAGGCATAAAATAAACAATCTTGATGAATAAGTAAAATTTAAAACATAAGTAAAAAATAAAAATAAATTTAATAATTTTGTATTCTAGCTACTCTTATTGTATTTTTTCTATAAAAAATTTAATATATATATATATATATATATATATACATACTTGTCACCGTGCTATGTGTCCTCTTGCATGAAGCTTCACTTGCTACGTTTCAAGAACGTGACAACCGTCCTCATAAGTTCCAGCGGCGAGCGATTCCTCCCATTCTACAGAGAGAAACTGTTCTTTTTTTGTTTTTAGGTTAAAAAAATAGCTAAGAGAGAGGGGGGAAATGGGTGAAGAAGAAGAAGAGTGGAGGAAAAATGCAGATACACACAAGATGAGTCCAGAGGAAGTGAAGAAAGCCGGAGTGGAGGCCTCCAAGCGGCCGCCGGGCCATAACCCCGGCGCCGGAGAGGTGCTTCACCAGCGGCGTAAGTTACCATACAGCCCCGCCGCCATGGCCATCGGCGGCTTCCTCATCGCTGCCGCCATTGGTTACGCAGTCCTATACGCCAAGAAAAAGCCTGAAGCCACCGCCGGCAATATCTCCAAAGTCGTCACCGGCACCGCCACGCCGGAGGACACTCATCCACGTAGGTAGAGGTTTTATAATTGAGAGAGACTAGAGCACACCCGCCTAACACAACTCCAGCCACTCCTCTGCCAACTCAGCTCACTTTTAAAAAAAAATTAAATAAGGAAGAAACAAAGAGAGGGAAGGACGCCGCACGACCGCTCCCGACGCCACGCCCTCGCCACCTCCGTGGCCGTTATTGCCGTCGCCGATCATTTTCGTCGCTGACGCCGGCGATCCGCCGCCCCTCACCGCCTTCAGCTCTGTTCTTTCTATATATATATATATATAGTTATATCGGTCCTCCACCACCGCGACTAACAGCCACTGGCTCGCGCTCCGGCGTCGCTGCATATATATATATATAGAGGGAGAGACGCATAGAGAGAATAGAGCCGGAGGCGGTGAGCAGTGGCAGGTTGCCGGCGGCGGCAATAACGGAAATAAACGACGGCGGCGATGACGGCCATGGAGGTGGCGAGGGCGCTTCGTCGGGGAGGGGTGTCGCGTACTTTCCTCTCTTTGTTTCTTCCTCATTTATTATTATTATTATTTAAAATAGACTGAGTTGGCAGAGGAGTGGCTAGAGTTGTGTTAGGCGTGTGTGCCTTTAGACTTATCCTCCATAATTTGTATTAGTGGTGTTGGAAGATTTTTGACTTCTATATTTTAATGAGATCAAGCTTTGTAATTATTTAGCGTTTGTCAGGTCTATTTTTTTTTTTTTCTGTATGATATTTTTTGTTTTTAAGTAATTTTTTATTAGTTTAAAAAATTTTAAAAGTAAAAAAGATGGACAAAAAAAAATTAACTCGATAAATTTTTTTGATTTTTTTTGTGTGTTTTTTATAATTTATTCAATTTTAATTCAAACGTGTTAAATACTTTTATATGTGATTTTTAATTTATTATAATAAAACTATTAAATAGAGAAAAGAAAAGAAAAAGACTAAAGCAATTACAAATTTTTAAATTGAAATCGAATCGGTTATGAAAAATAAAAGTAGCAAATTAATGTAATTGTTAAATTAATACGGATAAATTATTCTAGGGTCCTATTCTGGTGACTTATTGTATGATGAATCCTATGCAGTAAATTATTATTTTATAAATTTTTTTTTAAAATATTTAATGCTTTTTTAGACATTTATACTCTCAAAATATTATTATGATAATTGAATACATTTATAACTTTTGCACATTTTATGGAGACATTTATATATTATTAATAATGATTTATATTTTCTTATAATTCATATGTCAGTACATCTGATGTATTTTCAATTTATGGTAATTATTATTAATTATCTAATTTATATATTTTTATTTCGTAGCCATTGTTGTTATTTCGAGACTCAATCTAAACAAGTAGTTATTTTTGTTATTTTATTTTAGAAGTTTTTGAGCAAAATCAATTCAAAAATAGCCATTTTTACTTATTGAAGGTCGATCAGTGTAATGTTACATAGTATATTTATGGTTATAATATATATATATATATATTCATTTTTATAACGAATATATTTATTATTTTGTCGCACACTAACAGTACCCGTCTCAATTTTTGAATAGAGATATAATCATTGTATTTTTGAATAGAGATATAATCATTGTCCTATTGGCTAAAAAAGCATATAAAAATATTCTCATATTAGTATTCTTAACATATTCTCATAATATATTTATATTATCATATTAGCATATTAATATAAGTATCATTTCGTGTAACACAATTAATATAACATATTAACATATTCTCATTTCGTTTCGCATACAAGAACAGTTTTATCATTTTTATAAATAAATTTTCATTTCGATTAACAACGTTATCATTTTCTGCAACAAATTTTTTCATTTATTCTCATTTCGATTAACAACGTTATCACTTTCTTCAATTAACTTTCTCATTCGTATATAAACAAAAAGTATGAGCACAAAATAGTTATTTTTTGAATTGATTTTGCTCCAAACCTTCTAAAACGAAATAACAATCCTCCAATCAACAAGAATGACTACTTGTTTCGATTGAGCCTCAAAATAACAAGAAATAGCTACAGAATAAAAATATATGATTTAGATATAAATATAATAATTACCATAAACTAGAAATGCATAAAATATACTGCCATATGAATTATAAGGGAATATAAATCATTACCAAAAATATATAAATATTTCTATAAAATGTACAAAGCTATAAATGCATTCAATTACCATAATAGTATTTTGAGAGTATAAATGTTCAAAAAAAAATTAATTATTTTAAAAAAAATCTTATAAAATAATAGTTTACTACATGGGATTCATCATACAATAAGTCACCAAAATAGAACCCTAAATTAAATTACATAATTAATATTCCTTTAATTATAAGGAATCGTTAAGTGAGTGCTTTTTCTTAGTATAGATTTTGGATATTAGTATATTACAAACATGATACTCGGTGTGGTGATAATTTGCATGGATCGTAAAGTATTAACTTAAAATAATATGATATATATTAATTATAATAAATTACACAAAAGGTTTCTCAACTATTTATATGGTAATTCTAAGTCTCTGAAAAATAACCTAAAAAATTATTTCGAATTCAAAATAAAGGATTTAAATTTTGATGTTTGTTGTGTGGATTATACTGTAAATAAATTTAAACAATTAATTTTAAATTTTGCATAAATTTTTAGAAATATTTTTTGAGTTTGTAGTATTATTGCTATTTATATAGGAAATTTTGTGAGTGATGAGAAATTAAATTACGGGTGAATGGTTTGCATCGGGATGGTCAGAAAATGTATGGACCGACACAAAATTTTAAAATGTATTGACTAATATTTTTTATTAAAATATTAGTCAATATTAAAATACTCTCAGTTCATTTCCATGGCGGTTCAATTTCTAAACTGTGATTTGAGGTATTTAAACAAATTAAAAATGTGCACAAAGTGAGATTTATGAAAAAAATATTCTCAAAACTCTCTTTTAAATTTTGAAGTTTGAGCAAAAAGTGGTAATTTTAAGAAAAAAATGCAAAAATAGCTCGGTGAAAGTTTAAGATTTAAAATTTAGCATTTTTCAATTTCTAAACTGTGATTTGATGAATTTAAACAAATAATGAATGTGCACAAAGTGATATTTATGAAAAAAATAATCTCAAAACTCTTTTAAACTTTGAAGTTTATGCAAGAAAGTAGCATTTAAGATTTAAAGTTTATCGTTTTCCAATTGTTGGTATGAAAATATGAACAAGAGATGCTAAATAGCAAATAGAACCAGACTTCAATTGCGAATATGAAAATATATGAAGAGGAATATGAGAAAATATGAAATTCTTAATAAGGGCATTTTTGTACATTACTTAATTTAAGCTTACTGTTGTAAGGTCAAATGGGTATTTGCAGATGTAATGTTTGTTTTAGCTTCCAAATAACGGATTATTTCGAACTAAATTATTATATTCTCAATTAAACACACTATAGTGTAAAATTAATTGTATTATTAATTCAACCTATAAAATATTTCTTGATACTAATAATTTAGATGCACAATTTTTTTATTAAAAATAATTATTCAACCAAACGTACTCTTAAAAGCTCAAGTTATGAATCACAAAGAGTTGTGTTATAGTGACTATATTTTCATACACAGAGTATTTATTAAAATTATTTTTACTTATAACACAATAAAAAAGTTAAAAAGAATTTAAACAAGTATGTTTACAAGTATTTGTTTATAGTTTATAATTTTAAATTATTAAACACAAATTTTACTAGTTGAAATTATAAATTTACTGTTATAACAACCAGTTATACCCTGTGCTTAGAATTATAATTATATATTTTCAATTCTAATATATAAATTTCAACTATAACAAACACTATTTAAGAGTTAAATTCCATTTAATGTATCGTGGTACTGTGATAGGACCGTAGGAGGCATAACTAATTTTAAAGAATTGAAAATATGTGACACATGAAAGGATACCCAATTTTAATACCCAGATGTGGTCAACATATAAGAATTCCCAAACAACCCCCAAAAAATTGAAAAATAATAAAATTAAAAAATATATTAAGGAAAAAACTTATATGTCCAAACAAGAAGGGGAGACAGCACTTGCAATAACGTCAATGGTATCCACAACAATGCAAGAATTTCCTACCACTGATTCTTAAGAAGAAAGGAACAAACAAGCTTTGTAAACTTCTACGCAAATAGAGAAGAGAAATAAAACAAACGATGGAATTTATGATCCTGTCACCGTTAAAAAATGAGCACAAAACAGCCATATTCGTGAGCAATACCAAATTACCAATACTATTTCTTAATTTTGAACCTCAACATTAGCATCATTTAGAGTTTAATGAACAGAGAAGGAATAGTCCATGATTCAGATCAGATGCAAGTCATCAATCGATCTTCACCGATGAGTAAATGAGCCTTGTGAACCAAAAACATGAATAGAAACCGATGGCACCGGTTAGCACGAAGAACGCATACGAACCGATGAGCATGTACCCGAAATATAATATCCCCGAAACCGGCTTTGTGATGTCGAGCTTCGTGAAGAAATAGAAAGTTGCGTAGAGGAAAAGGTAAAGAGCAGAGGAGCCCGATGTCAGGTAAGACCTCCACCACCACAGGTAATCTTCGCTGCACAACTGGAAGTAACAGAGCACGATGGTTATTTCAGCACAGGTGACGATGAGGATGATGAAGACGATGAAGAGGAAGCCGAAGATGTAGTAGAACTGGTTCAGCCAGATGGAGGTGAGGATGAAGAAGAGTTCAATGAACACAGCTCCGAATGGGAGAATTCCCCCAATTAGAATGGAGAAGATCGGGTTCATGTACCATGCCTGTTCTGGGATTTGCCTAGGGATCTTGTTTGTCTTCACTGGATCCTCCATTGCCGACTTCCTGAACCCAACGTAGCTGCCCACAAATACAAGTGGGACGGAAATTCCAAACCAGAGGAAGACCAGAGCAAACATCGTCCCAAATGGCACAGCCCCCGAAGATTTCTGACCCCAGATGAGCGCATTTAGGACAAAGAAAATGCCAAAGACAGTGGCCGGGAACATAAAAGCAGTCCTGAGGGCGATTTTCTTCCATTCTGTTCCTTTGAACATCTTGTACAATCGAGCAGAGGCATAACCAGCAAAGAGTCCCATGAAAACCCAGAGCAAGAGCATGGCCGTCATAAGCCCACCTCGGTTTGAGGGTGAGAGGAACCCGAGGATGGCAAAAATCATAGTAACAAGCATCATTCCGAAGAACTGAACACCCGTTCCTGCGTAGACACACAGTAAATCCGAGTTATTTGGGGGGCGGAAAACATCACCGTGCACTAGTTTCCATCCTGTTTCTTCTTGGGCCTCCTCTTGGGTCTCAAGTTCGTTGTACTTGGAAATGTCACGGTAAAGTGTCCGAAGCATTATCATAGCCACCATGCCCGATAGAAAGAGAACAATCATCAAGGAATTGACAATTGAGAACCAGTGGATTTGGTCATCACTCATGAGAAGATAAGTGTCCCATCTTGATGCCCACTTCACATCACTCTCCTGTAAACGTAGACATTAGAAGAGCCAGAAGAATTAATAACAGCAAAAACAAAAATTAAGGTTAAAAAATGTCACCAAAAGAAAATGAGCCTTGGATCCCAAAATACGATACCGTCAATGGCAAATACATATCATAACTTGGAAAGGCAAATCACCTGGAACTCAACATCATATGTGAATACAATTTCTTGTTTGTCTCCAACTTCTTGAGGAGTGTTTGAGTTAGAAACCGTGCGTTTTGAATGTGGATCGCAAGTGGTTAATCGTGTCTTCTCATTCCACTTTCCTTCGTAATCATGTTTAACACTGGATACATCAAATAACCAGATATCCCATCACCACAAGTTACTACAACAAAGAGGAATCAGTAAATTACTAAGGAACAAAGGGGCTCAAAAGGATCCTACCTGAATGGTTTGACCTCAAATCCCACAATCCTTGCTGAGTCAGTCTGTATATCTCTGTGATACTTGACAGTAAATACCAAATGATTGTGTATGAAGAATTTTTCTTCCTTGCTCTGCATATAATTAACAGAAAAAAGTAAGCAAAAGAAGAAACTACTGCATTCACAGTAACCGATTCCCGTGTGCTGATAATTAATGTACTTACTCCAGCATATTGCCCTTTAAGCCCAACAAAAAAGCCCAGCTGATATACAGGAGGAGATTCCTGATCTAGCCTTGGTATTGGAACCACCAGAGGAAGGTTATCCAGTATCCTGTCACATTCATGGTAGATTTTTTAAGGATACAGGATCCATCTTGAAATTAGCAGATAGAGGCAAACATCCATGGATAAATAACCTACATGTTAACCCGATAGTCATCTTCAATCTTCTCTCTGAAATCCTTTGCAGTTTTGGCATCAAGAGTTTGATGACAAAGAATATTACACATCTGTGGTTCCCGCATTTTAAACTGTAATAAAACCATTCACTAGAACTGTGTCAATAACAAGAAATTATCAAGCGAACCTTAGCTAATAAATATATTAAACTTACCACATAAGGGGAATTCTCAATGCGATCACCACGCAATACTTCCCCAAGATTCTCTCTGCTGTCAACTATGGTTTTTGGACGACAGTAAGGAAGAGAATAGTACGAGTAAGGAAGCTGAGTCTTCGTAGAGGTCAATTTATTCACTTTCACACTCAACTGGTCACCCTGTGTCCATGACAAACAAACATCAGCAAACAATCCCAATGCAGCCTCAAGCATACTGATGCCAAAAAAGGAAATACACGCAACATACAAAAGGCCCGATGAAGAATAGCACAGGCATGTCAAGCACAATCAACAAAATAAATTTATATTCACTAACCAACGATGCAAGACAAGATTAGTGAACATTATCATAATGCACAACCACAAATGCTAAATTCCTCAATTTGAGCAGAGCAACTTATGGATAATTATCTACTCACCCAAATATTGTTCAACAACTTTATGATCAATGGGAAGAATAATCAACCAATTCAATTCTCCCATAGTTTCAAAACTGATTTTTTGTTACAACCACTACCAGTAGCATTTTCCAATGAACAAATACAACCCCAAAAGAAATCAAAAACATCAAAAACACATTTCCGCGTGTGCTTCCCCAGTCAAGCTGTCAAGATTACAAAGGGGCTGTAAACTAGTGTTCATTGTCCAAGTGTTTCATAAACTTGGATCCCCAACCATGGCAAATTGGCAATGAATGTTGCTTCAAATTGGCAAATTGGTCCTAATAAAGATCTATCTCGATACATTTAGCATATCTTTGTACAATCAGCAATGACATTTCAAGCAGGGTCAAGGATCAGTTAATGAGTGATCAAACAAAGAACTTGCTACCATGAACACCAGTTATATGGATTGATCAGACAAAGACAAGACTCATGCATGCGTGCATTTTCAGGCATGAGTAAAATTAAGCTTTTAAAATACATTCTATGATACACAAAACATAGGTTAATATAAATTTAAAACAAAGAAAGAAAGAAAATAACAATTCATAGGATGCACTCTGACAAGCACATGTTGTACGTAACAGAAAATAACACACACGAGTTGGCGAGTCCCTATGTCTTTTAATAAACTGTACACATCCTTCCTCACGGATTTAGTGGTAAAGCAATAAAATATTACATTTTCCTCTTGTTGGTGAGCACCTAAATATTTTGCAAGACATGCTACAAAATAAATTCTCACAAAATCCTCAGAAAAACAAAGCTGCACCAGTCTCTTTTCCTGAATGTATTGAGAATAACTGATCTAGGAAATCAACAAAGAAAACCAAATTACTTTGTTGCTGTTTTCCAACATAATGGAGAAATTTGTTGACATGGGAAATGGTGCCATACTTATTTGCAACATTCAGGATTACTAAGAAGTGTAAACCCTAACCTTGACTTAAGCACTTAAAATACAGTCTCCCACACACACTCTCTCAGTCTCTCTCTACTCTTGTTTTATTTTTGGAAAAGTCTAGGTACACTCTATAGTCTATACTCCAGTCCATGTTTTACTCTATAGATACAAGTTTAATTGGCTCCACACCAAGCCACCAACACCATGAGGTGTAATATGAGGTGTGTGTAGTATTGCTCTTTATTTTTACTAATGACATAAAATTTTGAATTTGAAAAAGAAAACAGTTACTGATTTCTCCATAAAACTAGCGGTTCAATCACCCTCGAACCCAGGGTTGCAAATCACCGTATCGGTTCTAGTATCGGTGATAATGCCAATATAGAACACTATCGGCTGTTACATTAGTAACTATCGATATTGGAGATCCAAAATCCCAATGGTATGCGATATTTTTGTTATTATTGAGTTGATGATCTTTCCTCGCCGAGTTCTAGATCATATGTATACTAAACACATTAGCTAAACATCACATCTGCTTAAAAGATCCCCAAAACAAGCATCTATCCCACTAATAAGGATTAATTCAACGAGTTCACACTCCGATTGAAGCCAGGGAAAAAACTTCCAACATCAATCAAAAACCAAAAGAAACAAATCGACAACAAGAGGGATCACAACCACTAGAGATCTGAGAAACGAATGCAGCAGATCAGGTGTTCTAGAAACAGATAACGCACAGAAACCGAGCAATAAGGGTCCGTAGATTAAATTGACTCAGTGAATACAGAAGAATTAAATCATTTATAGATACATAAACATATAGCGAGAGAGAAGGAGAGCGAGAGATGTGACCTTCTGAAAGTCCCGGGGAGCGACGCCGGGAAGGTAGAAGGAGTGAACATCGCCGGTCAAAAACAGAAGAAAGATCGCGGAGATTGATGCATGGAGTTCAATGGATCGACGAGCTCCCATGGCGTTAGCGAGAGCGAGAGAGAGAGCACGGAGGTTATAGATCTAGAATGACAGCGAAGGAGAGAAATGCTCTTTTATGCCTTAGTTACATTTAAACAAATATGTTTCGTTATTATTAAAAAAGAAATATATATATATGTGTGTGAGAGTGCGCGGGCTCGCGCACAATAATCTATAGATACTAATTTAATTTATTAAATTAATATTCTAAATAAAATAACATACTTATAATTATTAATATAATGAGACACACATAAATTTTATTTACATTTTATTATTGTGAATATGTCATATCATTTAATATATTAATTTAATAAAATAAATTGATATTTCTGACATAATCGGTGTATTGTTATAAATGAAATGAGAGAAAAATTAAAGAAATAATTATTTTATTCTTTTCATGTTTTAATTAGGTATCCCAAAAAAATCTGAGATTGGATAGTTTTTTAAAAAATTAGAATAAGGCACATGTGAGATTGCTTTTATTGTATGATTTTTTTTTAGTGAATTCTTTGTATGTTAGTTTAAATGAAAATACTTTATAAATTATAGATTTTTTTTTGTTATAAGAAGTTAAAAAAATAAAAAAATAGTAACCAAAAAATAAAAAAAAGTTACTTTAAGGCTTTTATAAAAAAAATTCATTTTTAGTAAAAAAAAATTAACTTTAGCCAAAATAATTCTATTATTATTTTATGATGATGAACTAAAAAATAAAAAATAAAAAATTTAGAACAAAAAAATCACAATAGTCGAAAAAATTACAAAAAAGCTTTAAAAAACTCAAAAAAAAAAAAACCTTAAAAACTGTCCTGAACAGTGCCCAGGTAAATTAATTAAACTTCCAACAGTTTCACTAAATACTTCTTCATAAATTATTTT
>JAOTRH010000013.1:163014-176054 GCA_034768845.1 Heliamphora exappendiculata | reverse complement strand
TTTGCAAATTCCATTTATGTTATTCCTGTTATTTCATTTTCTGTAATTTCAGATTATTGAAAATTGTTGAAAGTTTAATAAAGATGTATTTTTTGGATCCCCGAGCATGTATTTATTTTGGCGTTGAGTTTATCTCCCAACATATAATGAAAGACCTACGCTCTTTGACACTTGTCATGCACAAAGAGTTTTTAACAAATGACTCTTGGAACCGCCAACAATCGCCCATGATGTGTCTGAAACATGCCACATTGTGTTGGCATGTTGATCAAATCATGTCCTTATGAGATAACTGCCCATGTTGTGCTGGGCCTTGCACAGACATGTGTCAGCAGTTACAATTGCTCTGTCATGTGTAGGTCACGCCTCATGTGTGCCACGCCACTAAGACTATTTGCTGAAGTGGTCTCAGCTGCCTAGCTCGTGCCCGCCGAACTGATTGCTCGTTTGACCCACGATCCGTACAAATTACCCACATCCGTGCTTCGAGAATTACGCCTTTACGTTACAAGTATTGTATTGTTATTGTTTAAGGGTTGGGTGATAAACCAATTGTCACATAGTCACCTCGATTGATGAGGCATGTTCTCCTCATGCCATCAAGGGTTGGTAAGGGTACAAGGTGCCACCGCATGCCACCCAGGATACCCACATGTCAGGATGCTAACAAATCACCCCATCAGAAGAAGCTAACATCCTCGTTAGTAGGGTTCGTAGATATTGATCTACTTGATTCTCAAATTATCATAGTGTCACATTCTTTTTTTAGCTTGCCTCGGAGTCTAGTAAGCCATTCTATTTTACCAAATAGTACGTCTGCATGTTCTTTCTATTTTGGCTTTTCGTTTGGTGATCAAAAATCTTTTCATTATCCTGCTCAAACTGTTTCTAACTACAGGAGGTGCCACCTTATACTCTCCGAGCGACATAAGAAAAGCATGCTTTATCAATCGGAGTGACTATGTGGTAAGGTATCACGGCGTGTCAATAAAAACACCCACAGGTCAAAATGAGGTAAGTTGAGAGGTGTAAGTTAAGATGTGCAACTATATAGTGTGCCACTTGACAAAATAGTTGGCAAGAAAAACTATTTAATCCTATATATTTAGATCATGTGATAATTATGGTATAAATTTTATATGCTCATAAAAATAATTAATATGTTCAATATATAAGTTAAAATATTTGTACTCAATGCATAAATATCTATACATGTATAAAAAAAAGAAGTAAATATTGCTCCCCAATTATTTGTGTACATTTAAAGTTTCAATGTGGATAACCACCCTTTTATAATTATTATAAAATTTTTATTAATATTATAATTTTTAAAGTTTTCAAAATTCCATGGTCTCTCTTCATTGTTTATCTTTTCTACTAATTATTCTAATTTAATTTGTATAATAACTTTATTATTCTCTTAAAGAAAATTTAACTTGTCTTTCCTCTATTTCTTTTACTAAATTTTAATTTTCAGTTATGGTACTTAATTTAATTGATACTACTTTATAATATTCTTACTTCACTTTTCTCTATTTTTTACAAAATTTAAAATTTTAATTATGGTATTTAATTTAACTTAGCATCTGTTTAGCTTCTCTAAAATGATTTTTTTTTCTTTTTTTTCTTTTGCAAACACACATTTATAAGTTATAGTGTTTGACTTTTTTAAAAAATTATTAATTTTTTCACTTCATTTTAAATAAAAAAATTTCTTTACACATTTTATATACTCTCAGTTTTAGAGTAAAAATGGCTAAAACATTTCTAATAAAAATAATAATTTTACTTTCAAAAACTAAAAAATCGTGCTACTATTTCAAACATTAAACTTAAAAATAAGAAATTGGGGCATATTATAAATTTTAGCCAAAAAATAATTAGCAACTCTAAATAAATTATTCCAAACAAATTAGTTTTTTTCTATTTCTTTTTCTTTAAATTTTTTTAATTAAAAATTAAACTTTTTAAATAACTCAAACAACACCTTAATACTAAATTTTATAAAAAACGAATGCTACATGCACAATTTCAATGCACAATTTTAATTATAAGTTGTGCATTATTTTATATTAAATTTTTTTTTAATTTTTAAATATAAAAATAGCACACAACTCAATAATTGTGACGGAAGTTGTGGAGGCGAGTTCTACCAGTAGAATTATTCTTTATAAAAACCGTAAAGGAAACAACAAAATTCGAAAGATGAAACTAGTTACAGTCATTCTCTCTATTTTCCTCATAGTCGATACTCTCTCTCTAAGAGTTCTCTCTCGCTCCGACTGCAAAGCATGGCTGGTCCAATCTATCCCCACCGCTATGCCTCACCTCTCTCTCGTCCCGGGCGTTCTTTCTACTGGTACTTTTTTTGTTTTTGATTTTTTGTTTTTCAAATTTTAGGTCCATTTATTTCTTCTATCTACAATCCTCGTTGCTGTTTGGTTCATTGGAATCAGCGGAAAAACAGAAAGATTGGAAGAAAAACTTAGAATAACGAATTAGTTATCACTGGTAGTACCATTTTGTTTCTATTTCTTTTGCAATTACGTGGGTCATTTGGGTTTGACTTTTTGTTTCATGGGAATCAAAACAGGTTGATAAATAATATTCACGATTCAACATTTTGATTATTTGTTTTTCCAATCTTTCCCACGGTTTTCTTAGCAACCAACCAGATAATTTCTTGTTTGCTTTTCTCTTGCATTCCGGCATGGTGTTCTCGTTTAATATTTCTTGAATCTCTCGTAATTAGGTTGACATTTAAGTTTCGCTTTGTTTGGTTACTGAGAAAAAAATGTAGGGAATTAAGCGGGTTTAATGTTTGGAACATAAGGGGTTCATAACTTAATCGAGGCTAATTAACTTCTTAACTTAGTTGAGTTGGCTGTTTCTTTCTTTCTTTTTGGTATCTTTTGCATTGTTTTTGTTTTTCCTTTTTTTGTTCTCATTTTTGAATTTTCAGAAATGAAAATGATGAATTTTGAAAGCACAGTCATTTTCAAATCATAACCAATTTATTATGAACTTTTTTGGAATTTTAAAAAGCTTAAGATGGTTTTTGGGTTTTTTTTTTTTTTTTTGAGGAAATTCTATTGGGCAGTATTTGAAAACAGGTTGGCGAATCTTACCTGCCATCTTTATATTTGAGAAAGGAAAATAATTTTCAAAGACGATAACCAAACAGAAGAGTCTGCTTTAGAGAACATTTGCTATAGTTTTGAGACCTTGAAGGTTTATAAATGCCCAAATAATTGGAAATGATTCATAAACATGTTATGGAAGGTGTAACGTATTGCGGAAACTCCTTAATAGATTGTTGCAATGATAGAGTTCTTCCCTGCAACAACTAAAGCTTGTTTTTTGGTTTCATTTCATTTTTTCGTAAGGAAATATGAACAATTTAAAATGTTGTAACCTCACAAAGGTTACTGCTGTTTCCTATTTTAGGAATTAATGTTTTTTTTTATTTAAAAGATGTGGTTATTGAAGTATGGAATAATTGAATCTTATTGGCACTCTTTACCTTCATTAGAATCATTACACTATGTGATAAAGCCAGATTCCCATCTCAACTTACCTAAGAAATATTAGTTGTCTTGGTTAAGAGTATTTTTTTCCCCTTTTCAGAAAACAAAAACAGCATAAAGAGTGAGAATCACAAATTGTGTTTTATTCTTTATCTGTTTTATAAACCCTTTATTATTATCTTTCTGCCAATCAAATGGAGTGTTGTATTACTTTCTTCCAATTCTACTGATAACTGCAAATTTTGGATTTATGTTAATTTGTCATGATTATTAGCGGATGTTTTTCGTTGGTTGGCTGGAAATTCTTCCCAGAGGCTGGATATATTGGCACAGTACTGGCAATTAATAGCACAACCCGATGATCCTCGTTCTGGGGATTATGGTTACTCAAAAGCTGATATGCAAAGTTTTGGTGCTAAAGAAGGTTTTGGCGTCTATAAAGCTATAGAAAATGCTGCTAACCGCAATATTGGTATCAGGTAGAGAAAAGTTATCTCGAATCTTAACTTTACATTTGTGATATCCGTATGGCTTATTTGCAATATATAGGCTGTAGCCTCTTTCTATTAATGAAAAATACTGGTGTGATTTTAGATGTCAATCTGCATGAAGCCTTAAAGTTGAAAGTTCCCTGCAAAATTATTCTCAAAAAAATTGGGTATGGCATGAAAGTTGAAAGTTTAAGCTCAAAGGTTGTGCACGCAGCATGTGTTGCACATAAGGTTCAAAACTAGTTTATTTGGTGGTAATTCATTTGTGAAGGTTACTTTCTGTTTTATAGTATTTAGGGCATCCCTAATAATCTTAAAAGTTACTTTTATGTCACATCACAGATTGGAGCATTTCCTTGTAAACTTAATGTGGCTGGTAATGATACTACCCTTTGCGGAATGAGAAGAAGAACCTGGTAGACTGAATAGTCCCTCATGTTGATAGGGTAGGCTTACATAGATCACACTATGGAAATGTAGTATGAAATTTCCAAACGTGATATTGATTATCTATTGACGTTTGATGACTCATAATTCTATCAAGATGTGTTTTTATTTTGAAGTTTTTCTTAATTTCAAATTTAATCATGTAAAAAAGAGTTTCTAACCATTTCATGTAAGTTTGAGCTAGTGATGCTTTCTGGCTTATTTTTTTTCGACTATTCCCCTGCCAAATGTTCACTCTTTCTATATCTTACTTGATGATATTTGGTGTTTTTATTTATAACAAATGGGGTGTTTGGCAAAGCTATTGTTAATAACTTTTATTTTTCTGCTACTAATTTTAGTTATAAGTTACAAGTTTTTTTAAATACTCACAATTTCTGCAATATTTATAACTACTTTTTCTTCTATTTCAATCACAAGTTATAAATTTTATCAAACATTCACAACTTATGCTATAAGCTACAATCTATAAGCTACTAGTTTCAATAATACCTAACACCACCAAAAGCACTAAGGAATTAAATAGATAAATATGTTTGTATCATTATAGATATGTTAATTTAGTGTTTTAGAAGAGGAGTATACCATGTTAAAGTATTTAATTCCTTGATGTATATCGCTAGAGTATTAGTGTTTTTTGCCCTATATGTTTCAATCCTTCAATTGCTACGTACTATTGAAGTATTTTTCTTGATGATGAAGCTATCAAGGTATTCCTTCCAACAACTAGCTATAGATGTTTTCTGGTTCACCAAATTACTTCCTTTATTCCCTTGTTTCATCCTTATCTGCGTCATTCTTTCTGGATATTTAATGGATAGTGAAAATCGGCGGGGGGGTGGGGGGGTCTGCCGGCAGGGTTGAAAATATTCAACCCACTCTTTTGTCTTTTTTTTGTTTGACTGTGAAGATGGGGCAGGGATTTTCTGGAAGAATATTGCACCAGTACTGGTAGGTGTGATGTAGTGTGGACGATCGAAGTTGATAACCAATCTACATTGTATCCCTCTAGGCTATAACATGTATCTTGGTGAAACTGTGGGATGAAGAATGAATCTGCTGTGGGAGGTGTTGCATGTGGTGTTGCCTTCTCATTGTGGGTGCTACAGTGACTAATGATAAAACTTTATGTAAAGTCAATAGCATGCCAACAATAACATAAATAATAAAGGTGAAATGCAATCAATGCATTAAGTCGAAGTATTATTGTTTATTTGTTTGTTATTTACTATTAGCAGTTGATTGTATTGGTTATTATAATTGGTATTATATGATTTGCTAATCTATTTGTTTGCACATGTTCTCTTTTACAAAATCAATGAAGGTGAACTTTGTTCTTTGCTTTGAATTTCTTAAATGTAAATTTATATAGCCTGTAAACGAATACTAATATTTTCTAACTTACATAATTTAAGCAAACCATTTCCCATTTCTTGAAAAACGGAATTGATTTCAGGTTTTTACAGCACTCAGGAGTTTATCCTGATTATACTGAAGAACCATCAAGACTTGCGTCAGGGAGGCCAAATGTGAAGAACGTCACATTACTGCTTAGTGATTGGTGGGGATCAGGCATAGTCCATGCAAAAGTTTGGATATCAGATCGTCGAGATGTTTATATTGGATCTGCAAACAATGACTGGAAATCTCTTACTCAGGTACAATGATACATGCAGTTAAAGCATACAAAAAGAAAGCATTATCATATGTTTTTTCCTTCTGAAAGGTAACTCCTTCAGCAAAATGACTTCATGAGCATACAGCAATATTCTGGCACATTGATAAGCCAATGAGAAACGAACCACCTATCCTTCACCATATGCAGTGTAATGACAAATGTTCAGCCGTCTCCATCTCCTGATAACCGTGGACATGTTTTCTCAACTTGCAAGTTCATCTTACTTAATGTCTCGCGAGTGAGCAGAACAATTATGACACAGCTCTTAAGAATACCTGAAACTTAGATGATGGATTAGGCCTGGAAGCAAAATCTATTGCCACCCACTTCCCTATTCTGATGTAATCATGCATAAAGTGAACAACCAGATTAGCTGATTATTTTCCCTTGCTTTTATAATGCCAAATAAGTCGATACGGGTCCTCTTCCATTGATGCTTTATCTTTTCAAATAGTTCATTGACTCCATTCCATGATGGTTCTTTATCTGATTCAAGTCTCCTACTGCGTATGCATTTTGGTGAGGGGAGATTGTATTGTCGTGATTGGTTTTAATGTGGAAAACAAACTTCAAGCAACTGGTAAATGGATGGACAAATGATGAACTGTTTCCTTCTCTGTTACTCGTCACACAACACTCCCATTGATCAACCATCAAGTCCTGCGAGTTAGGGTTACTAAAAACAGTGTTCAGAGAATCCTATTTCAATGTTGTGATAAAGAAGTTGGTATGACTTTTGTTTAAAGGTCAAGTTCAAGTAGTGTGGATCTAACGTAACTTCAGTTTTTGATTCTTCTTCTTATCCAGCCATTCCACAGCAAACAAAAGACATTTGCCTTGATATCAGTTTACCTTTTCTCATTAGTAGTTATATTTGTCTTGACGAACTCCTTGCATTTTATGAAAGTTGGCTGCCTAGATAATTTCAACTAACTTATTCCATCTTCATATAACCACCAAAAGAAGGCAATGGATAACTTTTATGTTGATCTGCTGATATATATTTCCACAAAAACATAATCAGACATTTAGCACAACTCTTTTCATTTTTTTTGGGGGTTTTAACATGGAAAATAGATATCTATATCCACTCGATTGTTGGCTGAGACAATTCATTAAAGGTTCCCGATTGATGAATTTTTTTAGGTGAAGGAAGTTGGAATATATCTTGTTGGCTGCCCAAGAATAGCTAAGAAGGTCAAGGTCTACTATGACAACTTGTGGAAACTTGCATCTCTTAATGTTTCAGCTTACACAACAACAATATGGGATGAGCAGTGGCTGATCACCAGAAAAGTTCCTTGTTGGTCTCATTTTGTCCCTCCCAAAAAAAGGTGCAGGTATGACTCACGGAACATGCTTACGAAGGGCAGCTGAATATTTCAGTGCTCAAAAAACTTTGAATAATGCTGCAAATAATGACAATGCTGATTAAATTATTGAATCTTTATCTGGACATAAAATATTTGAGATAACTTGTTGGATTGATGACTTGTATTTTTGTTTTTGTTTTTTTTTGTATAATGACTTGCCGCCATTAAAATAGCAGAAGTTCTCCATTTAACAATTTAAATGCCCCGTTAGTAGCATTTCTAATAAATTCATAGATTATGAATTTTGGCTGCCTTATCTTAATGTGTTCTTCTTGAAGAGAGATGAGATTAGCTAAGAGTATTCACAACTTCTTACATCTAACTCGCACAAATGCATGGTAATCTATTTGTGGACAACCTTAGACAATTACTCTCACTATGGTTTGTTACCACTAATTGAAGGGTAGTTTTGGTATTTTTGTACCATATGAAACGATGCTATAATTTTCCCCCCATTGTATATGAAGCTGTAAATCCATTCTTGGATGGAGGAAGTAATGCTGAAAGATATTCCTACTGCTTGGGATCTTAAGAAAATGGCATCACAACTAGGATAAAGAATTTTTTTTAAAAAAAAGGTTATTTACAAGTGCACTGAAAGTTATAATAATGCTTGTTCCATTTGCTATTTATAACTGACTACAATAATCCTGTAACGCCAATATTTAGTTTATGCCTTATGCTATTTAGAACTAACTAGGACAATCCTCTGTCATTGTGGCCAAAATGCCCCTAATAAATCGTAATATCCTATGGTCTCCCATTTGATAATTGGATTGTATGTTTAGTGCATGTGCCTCCACAAGTGTTAGATAAGTGATAAAAGCTTGAATGGGATGGTGGTTGGATGAGTACTTGTCATCATGCTCCTAATCTGATTCAATTCTTAAATTAGACCAGTGAAGCTATAAAAGATTAAGAGTGGCTTGTTAAAGCCCATGTCTTGAGCTGCCCAGTGCGACCAGACAGTTGGTTTGTTGCTGTCTTCTGTGTACAAAAGGC
The DNA here is from genome assembly GCA_034768845.1 of Heliamphora exappendiculata. Taxonomy (NCBI): domain Eukaryota; kingdom Viridiplantae; phylum Streptophyta; class Magnoliopsida; order Ericales; family Sarraceniaceae; genus Heliamphora; species Heliamphora exappendiculata. Next base: position 167,536 of record JAOTRH010000013.1, on the reverse strand, counting down.
ATTGGTGTGTGGAACTTGTAAAGCCTAAAACTTGGATATTCTAACTCTTCAGCTGTGGCTTGTTTAAACGTGTTTTATTACCCAAATTTCCATCTCATATACTGGCTGTGGGTGAAGCATATCTTTTTAAATAGCTTATATTTATATGGCCTGTTGTCTTGCCCTCCTGACTGGGCAGGCAAATGGCATGAGTTCAATAAAACTATTGACTAGAAATCTGGGACCTCTATATTAGAGGGCATCCTAATTACGTACTCAGTTTGCTTTACTATTAAACCTTTTTTGCTGTTTTCTATATGTGCAGGTTGTTTATGCTCAATTAGTAGTATAATGCTATAAAATACTCCATGGATGTCATCTTCATATGCAAATTTTCTAAATGGATCTAGTGGCCTATCATTAAACAAAAGAGGCTTCACGGCTCAAGCAACCTCTATACCTATTCCAGTTTGAGATGCATCTCTCTTCTCAACCTAAGTGAGACACACAGGAGTGTGTCAACACCTGAATTTGTATTTAAATTGCCACATACATGCAGATTCCTTCCTAGACCCCACTGTGCAGGGGCTCGAGCACTGGGCTGCCTTTTTTTTTTGAAAGCATTCAGCTATAGTTCCCCCATATAGATGCAGGCATTATTAACATGCTTTATCTCAAGATAGTGATGGCTGAAGGAGATCAAGTAATATATATGCCTGCCAATTTATTTGCCATCATCTAGTTCGACATGTTATGTTGTATTGGATCTCTACAACAAACTCTATGTTTTGGGAATCAAGTTAATGGTGACTGTTAACACGCTGGACTGCAATTATAATCAAAACTGTATCCCAAAAATTCTTGTGTATCACTTATCAATCTTGCCTAACAAACATAATTCCATACGTGTTATCATGCTTTCTGCATCCTTCAACATTCCATCGTTTTTAAGATGTCTGAAACTTTTTCTTCCTTTGTCTTCTTCTGAGCAAATAAAGCACTAAGGAAAAACTTGCAGCTTTTTCTACTTTGTTCACAGTATGCTGTTATGGCATGACAGGTCACCTCTCCCTTATTATGTGGAGATTCCCCATGTAACAGGCTACCCAGAACTGTCAGACCCATATATGTTTCGGATGCCAATTCAAACTCCAGGACACAATTATTCAACTTTGCGGCCTCAATCTGTTGATCTCTCATTTGCTCCACCAGAGGTCAGTGGTGAATGCCAAATAGTGGTTGCAACTAGTAGTACTTCTGTAAACGGCTTGTTTGTTATTCTGCCATTATGCCAAACTCATCTTAAGATTACATTTATTAGTATGAATCTGTACTATAGTGGCTTCCTGCCAATCGGTATTATAATTCTTTCCGTGCCTTGTAAACTTGTCATAAATAATTAAGAAAACAATAACAAATTTAGGTGTTTTAGATTCTGTGGCTGAAGAATATAGCAGACTGTATTTCTTCAAAAGATCCTTTACAAGTCAAACAGTAGATTGTTTCAGGGCATGAGCTTCCTGTAAAATAGGCCGTTTAAGGCTGTTTAAGGCTGTATTGAATATCTGCTTTGTGTTGAATTGAGTTAATCTGTTATGAAATATGTTCCATTTTTCTTTCCCTAGCAAGTGGAAGTATTGACAGTAATGCTTTCTATTCTCAGCTTGTGTAATAAGGTTTATACTTCATTGCTTCTGTTGTAATTTCTGGACTGCAGCTGTTATTCCATGAGTACCAGGCAGATGAACAGGCATGGGTCGACACAATTAAATCTGTAGGAGTTGGAGAAACTGTTAGAATTAGTACTATGGATTGGCTCGGCCAATCGCAATACACGACTAAAACAGTTTATTGGTCATCCCTTTCCTCAGCAATATCAGAGGTGAGTTGAGAACTTTTAATTTCTTCAGATAATTTATTCTGTTTCTTGCTCACACCTTGCTACACCTGCTATGCACATTATGCATTTAGCTAATATGCGTATTCTAAGATTTGTTATTGTTGTAGATTGTCACACTTACATTTCTATTTTCAGTGTCTACTGTCTATAAAGTTTGGTTAAGGTGTTATTTACCTTGAAATTTGGTGATGGAAACATTTCGGAGACATGATGGAAATGTTTCGGAGACAAGATGGAACCGGAGAAAAAATTGATATATGAAGAAACATGAACTAAAGTATATTTCTAAACATTTCCAAGACTAGTAAATCAACAACTTAACATGTTTAAGGGCTTATATATTAATTTTAGAATATTAGTCCATAGAAAACTACAGTAGAAATGAAGTGGTGATAATGATAATACCAAATACTTAAAAAGTAAAATAATGTTAATATATAATTGCTACATAAAATCATGTAGGGATTAGAAGGAAACAAACATAAGAAATTGAAAAATTATAGTAGTACTAGCATAGATTATAAAGAAACGAAAAAAATATTGGTGACAATCTTTATATTAACAGTATTTTCCAGTGACAATCTCTCCACCATTCCAGCCCTAGATCCTACTGGATTTTGTGTTTTCTTCACCAAATCCGACTGTTCCCTGTTAGGAATATCCTAAACTTTTCCCATTAGGGTCCGCCAGCGTCCGTAGCCTGCTAAGTTAGGGGTTTTTTCCATTCCTGTTGCAACCATAAACCATGTAGGAGCTAATCAAGTTTTTGATGACAAGTGTTTTAGGACAGAATTATGGTAGAATAGAAGTAGTTAATCATCTTTGATCCAATGTCTCCTTATAAAGGAGCTCAGTTCAATAGGAAGATAGAAACGATTATGTGAGCTGTAACACCACTCAAGCTTATTCAAGTTACTATCCAAATTGTATGTTCTGTTGTCTCCTCTTGAAACCTAAAATCGTCTTATATGTGCAAGTACAAATTGATAGTAAATGATTGTTTGCGGTATTAATTTTTTGATGCTTAGTGGTAGAAAGTTAGTTCGGTGGTATTTATGATAAAAAAGTAATACTCATACTCGGCATATAACTAGCTGAAGTTCTCTCTTAGAGAGGTCTAAGGTGTACGTAGTCTTGTGGTTTTGACCCTGCGGTTTTGACCCTCTTTTCGCAGAAACACTGATTCTTGTGGCTCAAACCTGCTTAACATTGAACGAGTAGTGTAGGGCTTGATTCTGAGGTCAGGTCACTAGAGCAGGTGCCCCAAGTTGCTCGAGCAAGTGTCTCAGGTCACTGTAGCAAGCAACAGTAATTTTCTCACAATGAAATTCTAGTAACCTTCCGCCCTTTGGAATGCTTGAGCAATGCAATGCTTGAGCACTGCAGGTCACTCGAGCATAGGTTGTTGGGAGTTTCAGGGGTGTTTAGGCTATCTGCTCCTGTTATTATAGCCCTAAGAATTCCAAAAGGACAATACATATTTAAACACAATCGTAATCCCATGTGTGGTTTGTGATCAGAGAGTTTGAGAGATTGAGACTTTGTTACTTCTCTGCATGAATGAGAACATAGTGAAAGTTGCAGCGACTTTGTGGAGGTAGCTCAAGTCTTAGGTTGAACCTCGTAAATGGTGTCTTGTTTTCGTGTTTTCTGATCTATCTTCCATTCTATATTCATTGCACGTGGTTGAACAGTTCATGGGGTAGATTGCTGAGCCCTATACAAATTCCACAAGAAGATGAGTACTCTCCATCATGCTAGGTCACGATCTCTTGTTTCAGATCAAATAATACCATTAAAATGAATTAAGGTCCAAATGTTACAGAGAGCACAATTTGATCTCTCAATTTGTCCACCACGGCCTGAGTACTATGATCAAATACAACAACTTTTTGATTGTTTTGTGCCTATATCTTCACCTTTCATGCGATCATTTGAGATTTCTAAGCTTATTTTCTGATCAAGTTCCTGAATAATATAGATTCTCTTTTCGAAGCACGCAAAGGTCAAGATTCTCGTAGCATATTGGGCACACTCCATCAACGGCACAGATCAGTACCTTAAGTCTCTTCTCTACTCCAATGCTCTGTGCTCTTCTTCAAAATACAACAAATGTTCGGGCCAAATCGAGATCAGGTACTATGTAGTTCCCGGATTTAACTTGACTGGACCTGCCATTCTGAATGGGACCAGAACGGGAAATATATTCCCCGGTTATACCCGGGTAAACCATGGAAAATATGCAGTAAGTGACGTCCGAGCTCACATTGGGACGAGCAATCTTGTATGGGATTACTTCTATTCGACATCCGGTGTCAGCTTTGGGACAGATCACCCTGCCATTGTTTCACAACTTCAAGAAATTTTCGATGCTGATTGGGATTCTCCCTACACTGTTCCAGTAGAGCCATTAGAGGAAGGTCATGCTTATTCAAGCTGATGAGAACTTTAGTTCCTGGGAATTCTTTAGCTAATTGCAGATAGCCTCCAGGAAGGATTTGAGATTCTGAACTTGGCAATACACTTTTGAATTGATTTTATATCATAAAGGGAAATGAATAAAATCTCAGGAATTCATAGCTCTCTCTCTCTCTCTCTCTCTCTCTCTCTATATATATATATATATATATATATATATATAAA
>JAOTRH010000013.1:143176-154663 GCA_034768845.1 Heliamphora exappendiculata | reverse complement strand
TTGAAAGTTTAATAAAGATGTATTTTCTGGATCTCCGAGCATGTATTTTATGTCGGCGTTGGAAATTCTCCCAACAATTCAATATAGAGTTAGTTTGGTATGTGTGTTTTTTGGTGCATGAACTTGCTTGCATAACGAAAAGAATAATGACATGCATTATGTTATAGTTATTGCATCTTGGTGCTGTAAAAGGCCATATAAATGTATTTAACGTATATGTTTGCATTGCTCCTTTTGTAAATGTGTAGTCTTCGATTGCTGCTTTACCAATGATGTTTTGGAAGACAATGAATACAAAGTCTACATGGGAAGGATAGTGGATAACCTTCGAGAATACTCCCCTGATGCTTCATACATGGTATTTAACTTCCGAGAGGGAGATAATCAAAGCCGGATTGCTAATATATTGTCTGAGTATGACATGATTGTAATGGACTATCCTCGCCAGTATGAAGGTTGTCTATTACTCACAATGGAGATGATCCACCACTTTCTAAGATCAAGTGAGAGTTGGCTCTCACTTGGGCAGCGGAATTTACTCTTAATGCATTGTGAGCGCAGTGGATGGCCAGTTTTGGCTTTCATGCTTGCTGCCCTCTTGATTTATGGGAAACAATACATTGGGGAACAGAAAACTTTGGACATGATATATAAGCAAGCACCTCGCGACCTTTTGCAGCTGATGTCGCCACTGAATCCATTACCTTCACAATTGAGGTACCTACAGTATGTCTCAAGGAGGAATGTTGGCTCGGAATGGCCACCGTTGGATAGGGCGCTTACATTGGATTGCATCATTCTCAGATTCATTCCCAACATGGACGAAGAGGGAGGTTGCCGTCCAGTATTTAGGATATATGGACAAGATCCTTTCATGGCCGCTGATCGGACTCCTAAAGTGCTGTTCTCAACACCGAAGAGGAGCAAAACTGTTCAACATTACAAGCAGGTTATTTTTAACCTCTTTTGGTCTTTCTCACGTGACTTCTGTCTTTTTCAGTTTTTTTGTATGTGGTCTTCATTATAGTCCTTGCCAGATCACAAAAAGACATGCTTATGTTGATGTATTAGTTCTTATTATCATTCATTATATATCTTCATGAGGTTATATTCTTGAAGCAGTGATGACATCACAGGATTTTTGCTGAGAGTGGTGGACGTGGATAGTCCTGGTGTACCAAATCTGCCTTAGTTGTGTTTTTCCTTTTTGAAAACATGCTGCTATCAAGAATTATTGCTTTTATGCCTTCATTGTGAAGTGGAACTTTTATTCCTATTATGATATTTAAATCCAAAAGAACCTCTTAATCCAAGATTGGTGTAAGATTAGTTTACACCTCCCAGTTGCAATTTGTCAACTATGCTATCCTTCACCTAAACAGCAACAGAGCTTTTTAATCCACGATTAGTTCACATCTTCCAGTTGCAATTTGTCTATTATGTTATCCTTCAAATTTTCTCTGTTATTTGTTTGTTACACTGGTTATAGGACCTAATATTAGCATACTCTGTTTTCTCTCTGAAATTTTGCTTTCGGTATTCTTCTAATAACTTGCATTCCCTACCTCATTTTCATCATGTATGAAATAGAAAGGGTGTTGAAACCTTCTTAAGTTGGGATTGTTCTTTTATTGTGAAATGTTTACCTGTTTGCGTAAATAGTCATTCAGTATACAACTTTTTCCCATATATAATTGTTTTGATCCGTTGATTTCTGTTTCCTACTTCTGTTCAACGTGATTGAACTGTTATGTTAGAATATAGAAATAGCTTGCTGATGGCTGTTGGCGACACTATCAATTAGAAAACACACTTTTAACTAGCCTTAGTTTTCTGTAGACGCAGTCCAAATATGATTGGAAATAGAAAAAAGAGTTTGAAGCCCTTTTTTTTTTGTGTGGACAATCTACCATGTTGAATGAACTTGGGTATGCATTGCGAAGCGAAGTCTCACATTGACTGAATACAAAAGTGATGTGCAGTTTATAAGCGTGAGGGCACTCTCACCTCAATAACTAGCGTTTGGGGTTGAATTCTACTCAAGACCGTATAACATAGTATCAGACCTGGAGTATAAGGAATGTGTAGGGTGCGTCATGCGTGTCCCTGGCTTGTACGCGGCAGGTGCTGCCAAGTAAACACGCTACGCATGAGAGAGGGTGTGAAGGGGAAGTCCCATATTGATTGAATACAACAGTGATGTGCAGTATATAAGCGTGAAGGCACTTTCACCTCAATAGCTAGCTTTTGGGGTTAAATTCTACTCAAAACCGTATAACATGCATGCATATTGACAATTGAATGCAACTGTGGCTGACAGTGGAGGCAGTGAAGCACCATTAAAAATATTGAAGTCCTAACTATCTAGTGGACGCCGAAGTGCATATGTTGTGGCATTGAGTGCTGAACATGGGTATTACAGCTATGTTGATAGAATTTTGTGATCACGAGGTTAACCAGGAACTAAAACATAACGTCTTGTAAATTTGGAAGTATTTCTCTCTCTTCTTTTCGGTTATGCTTATTATGCCTATCAGCTGGGTATCCACAGCAACATGTCATGGAGCGCATCCATATTCCCATGTTAAATTCATCTTGTGTGTCCTGTGAAGTTGTCACAATTTTTTGGATTGTCCATTACTATTGACTCTCTTTGCCTATTTCTTTCCAGATAGATTAGTAAAGATCACCTGGATTATTTGAACAAAACAGAAAGGTGCAATATATCTCATTTTCGATATGTTAATCATCACCTATTCGAGGAGTTCTTTGTAGTGATTGGGAATGAGTGTAGAAAGCAAATTTTGGAGACTTTTTTTTTACTTTCATTATGTAATGTGGAAGTGGATTCATGTTTTGTCAAGTTTAATGCATATTTTATCATTTTGTTTTTTTGGGGAAATATTTCATATTTTATTGCAGAAAGATTGTGAACTAGTTAAAATCGACATCCATTGTCATATTCAAGGCGATGTCGTGCTCGAGTGCATTAGCTTGGATAATGATTTGGATCGCGAGGCAATGATGTTTCGGGTCATGTTCAACACAGCCTTTATTAGATCGAACATTTTGATGCTTAGCCATGATGAAATCGATATTTTATGGAATGCTAAGGCTCAGTTTACCAAGGACTTTAGAATAGAGGCATGTATCCTTTTCTCATTTTATCAATTATCGTTTCGAATAAATTGTCTATTTTCTTGAGAAGCAATTTTATTTATTATTTTCTTGTGGGGGGGCGGGTCTGGATGAAGGTACTCTTTTCAGAGATGGATGCTGCATCTTCACTTATTACGGTGGATTTGCCTGGTGTTGAAGAGAATGGTCTTCCTATTGAAGCATTTGTTAAAGTTCAAGAGATGTTCAGCAATGTGGATTGGCTAGATCCAAAGATAAGTATGCTTCAGCAAATCAATATTATCCAAGAGAAATTGGAGTTCGGTTCTCCTCAGAGTACTAAAAAGATCAGTCTGTTGCAAAAACAAAGTCCCGAGGAAGCAATAGAGAAACCAAAAGTCGTGGGGTTACCGCAAGTCAATATTCTTCTAGAAAATTCTGAGTCTGGCCCTCCCCAGTGTGCTAAAAAGGGCGGTCTGTTGCAGGAACCAAATCTTGAAAGAGTTGTAGAAGAACTAAATCTTGAAAAAGTAATAGAGGAACCAAATTTGGAGGAATCAGAAAACTACTTCAAAAGTTACCAATCAATAGCTGTGGCCAAACAACTTATGCCCTCTTTGAAGCCATCTCTAGAAGTGAACTTGTCGGTGAAGAAGATACATCCACAAGAACTGCAAATTGCTCTTCAACGTCCCTCTCACTCTAAGATCATATACCAGAAAATACCTCACACTTCTCTGTCTACTCCGGCTTCATATTCCAGTTCATTGCAAGGTTCACCCATGCCTATTTCAAGATATCATAGTACACCCTCAGCTCTGGGCATTACAGCTCTATTGCATGATCACAAAGAGTCTGGAAATAAAGAAATCACTCATCAGGTGACCATGTCTCCACCTCCTGCTGCTTCAGATTCTGTTCCATGTCTATCTAGACATTTTCATCCTGGTATCAGCTCGATACTGCCACCATCCCAGCTGTCTCTCTCCTTACAACCTTCAATGGAGATTCCTGCACCTTTGACTAAAACTTCTTTAATGCCTCCTCCTCCTCCTTCTCCTCCTCCTCCTCCTCACCTATTTGCTTTGAGACTATCATCTTCTTTACTTTCCGAACACACTTTAACCTCAGTACAGTGTAAAGGACAACAATCAGCAGTTCCTCCTGCCCCAACCAAATCCACTTCTCGTTCAGGAGCATCTCCATCGCCGTTATTCAATAAATCAGTCTCAGCTTTGCTTAACCCTCCCCCACCTTCCTCTTTCTCAGTGGTAGCTCCATTTCATCCTCCTCCTCCACCTCCTCCCCCTTCACCCACTTCTTCATCTGGGCCAGCTCCATCTCCTATGGTTAACAGCTCCTTATCAACTCCTCCTATGCCCCCCCCTTCAAGTCCACCCTCTGGGATTGCTTCACCAGCCAATGTCCCAGTTTCTGGGCCAACCTCAAGCCCTAATATTATTTCCTCAGCACCACCAGCACCCCCTCCTCCCACTCTTGCTCCAAAGAACTTGTCTAGGAATTATTCCCAAGTCCCACCTTTACCACCACCTCCAGCTCCATTTACCAATGGGCTATCAAAGACCGTTAGCACCTCTCGACAATCTCATTCCACAGGCAGTAATGCAAATATACCACCGATTCCTGGACCACCTTTCATCACAAAGGGAAGATTGTCATCACATGCAAGCCCCAGGAATCAGGATCAGTCAAAAAAAACTTCCCTAAAACCATATCATTGGTTGAAGTTAACAAGGGCCATGCAAGGAAGCTTATGGGCTGAGGCACAAAAATCTGATGAAGCTTCCAAGTACGAGGGATTTTCCTCCTCTCTCTCTCTCTCTCTCTCCTATTGGTTTTTGTTTTTAATTTTTCTTCAAATATAATTGTTGTTCCTTATTCAACTTTGTTGGCATTTTTCTTGCTTTCTATTTTGTCTGCATCAGGGCTCCTGAGTTTGACATGTCTGAACTAGAAAGTCTTTTTGCGGCAACTGTTCCAAATTTGAATAATGGAAGCACAGCTGTGAAATCAAATCGTCGTGCCTCGGGACATAAATCCGATAAAATCAATCTGGTAATTCACTGTTTGATCATAAACATTCATTTCTATATATTTTTTTTGTTTACTTGAGTTATGTCTCTTCTTTTAAACTCTTGATCAGACATTAGGGTTGTCCCTATCATTAATCCACCAACCCATCGTAGAGATCCCATGTTGGGCTCGCATATTCATCATTAGGGTTGTCTGGTTGGAATTACCAAGCTTAATTGTCATGAGGTTGGGTATGCATAGATATATACATCTATATATGTATATATGTTGGTGTTTATATATATATAATTAAGATCATCTGCGTTCTATATATATGTTTGGGGTTTGTGGGACTGGCGAAGGGGTGCCATGGCCATAACCTGGAGGAAATAATAGAATGTATTTTTAAGTTGAGGCCTAGATTTTTTTTCTTTTTTCCCCGAGGCCTATACGAGACAGATACTAGAAGTTTTAAGTAACTCAAGATGCTTGTGCTCAAATCTCACTGCCAAGGGTAAGTTCTTTTGTTCTGAAATTGTTCCTCATATCACTCGAGACAAAGGTCCAACAACCCAAAAAAAGAAAAAGCGGCCATGTATTAAACTGGGATCTGTTGTTTTTGTGGTCGCCCAGTTTCTTATATTGTACCAACAGATATATTGAATATTTTTTTTTGCATCCAAAAGTTCTTCCAAAGTATCTACAATATTAAATTCATACATTCATATAACAATGTGGTAAGATATTTCATATTTTATACGATGTAGGACAACACCTATGTTCCATGGATTTGGTGTGGGCGTATGAGATTGGTTTGTCAAATTCCGTTAATTCACATTTTCAAGGGCAAGGGTTGGTGGTAAATTGTTCGTGTTCTTAATATTTGTCTTTTATTCTGTGCGTGCGTAGAAGGTGACATCAGATCATTTCATGCATCACATGAGAGTTTTATGTATAGTTTTATGGCAAGTATTATTTTTTAACCTCATCATTTCATGCTAGGTCAATGGCCAACTCCACATATTGAATACATATCCCCTTACACATAGCCAAATGTCGAGTTTGTGAAATGGGTGATTAAATTTTTAGAAGAGTCCATGTAACATCAGATAGCACTGGAGACATAGGTACTGTTGCTATAGTTGGGTTTATGGTGGACAAAGGCTACAAAGGTCAAGGTTAAGGTTTATAGGCCCCAGGCTCCTTTTAAGTTATGAGCTTAAAGTCCTTTAAATTAATTACCGAGAGACTCTATCACATGGATTGACTAACAGATTAACCCATAACTGATGGAAAAATAAGTCACCACAGATCATATGATAAAATTAATAAATTCAATGGCTAGGGCGTTATTCTCTCTCTCTCTCTCTCTTTCTCTCTCTCTCTCTCTCTCTCTCTCTCTCCTGCGTGCGCCCGTGCAGTGCATGAGCTTTCTCTTTAACAATTTTCATGTATTCATGATTGATCAGCTATCGTTTGTGTAATATAAATTCTGGCTTGGTAAAGTGACATTTATGCATCTTCTTGCAGATTGACCTCAGGCGGGCCTATAATTGTGAAATCATGCTTACAAAGGTTAAGGTTCCTTTGCCTGATTTGATGGTAAGCAAAACCTTCTGTCTTTGTTTTTGTTTTTTTCTACTTGCTTGTTCATTTTCATTTTTTGTTTTTAAGCTTTTCTCCCCAACTTTGACTAAATGGTTCCTTTTCTTTTATGACTAGAACTGGGTTCTGCAAAGTATATATATATATATATATTGGTGCTTTTGAAGTTTAAAGGTTAAATGGAAAATGGTGAACCTCCATGATTGTTTGTTGTTTATCTCATTTGCGATTATGCGATGACAAAGTTTTTTATTGTTATTTTTTGTTTTTAAGAAATGTAACTATGCATTGGAAGTTTTGAATTCGTTTGATGACTAGTAGAAATTCTTGGCAATTTTACAATTCAGATTGTGTCTTAACTCTTAACCAAATAATTTGAATTGACCTCTAAAGGTCTCTAATGATTGTGGCTTTGGTTTGGACAACTTTTCTTCTACCTGGTCAGGCTTTAGCATGGTGTAGCTTTGTCCCAACCCAAGCTCATTTCCTTCCTTACTAATATATAGCAAGCTAAGAGTAAGTTTTATGACCTTGCAATAAATCTAATTTTGCCTTGTGATATTATAAGGTGGCAGTGAGTAACTTGTCCAAAATAATGAGCTTATCTAAAATGAGGGTTGATGGTGGACTAGTGTCAGTATAAAGGCAGTAGCCCATTTTATTTGAAGATACATAGAGAGAGAGTTGTCTTAAGGTCATTTGACAATGTGCAACAAAGAGTTGGAGACCAGTAAATGCACTGGGACAGGAAAGTAATTTAGCTTAAGTGAAGTTTGAATGCAAGGATTTAAAGTTGTGTGTGAAATGTGGTTCTAAAACTTTTTTCTTCTTCAAAAGAATACTCAAGACCCAGTAATGGAGTAATTGAATATATTGGTGGGCCAAACTTCTATTCACATAAATGGCTTGAGTGCACTATCTGGATATAAATTTCAATACTAACTGAAAACTTGTAGGTTGAATTTAAAACAGCTTATCATATAAAAATGGCTATGATTCTAACTCTGCATAATGTCTCAATGAGTAAGGTTTGCAAATTTATTAAAGAACATGATAGCAATATTGAAAACAAACAAAGGTCAAAGGGGTTCTAAGGTTGTGAGGAGGCCTTTTGAGTAAACATCGCTATAAGAATCTTTCTACGAAGGTTAAGCGCAAGCACAAAGTTTAATGAAGGGTAATGACTGGGAAGATACTAATAATTATAAAAAAAAAAGGTTTAAAGGACCAGTTCGTGCGAGGACATTTCCCATTGTTAGAGAAAACATAAAAAAGGATAGATTATGGGGCATTGCGGTAGAAAAACAAGACGGTACCTGTAATTATATTTATAAAAAAAATATTTTTAATCACAAGAAAGAGAAATAAAATAGGTGTCTCAATCTTTCCTCCCTACTTTTTTAGATTTTCTATAAAATTTGAGATGTTTTCTTTGTTCTCAAATCTTCTTCAATGATCTGGAATTTCTGCGAGGAGCTCTGTTCAAGAGGAAACATTGGCTCTTATCGAAATGGATAGAATCATCAAAGATTTGACCTTTTCGAACTTTGTCAGTAACTTGCATTGACTTATTGAAATCTTAAAAGTGGGAGGCCTTAAATCTTTTTTTTAAAGCAGAAAAAATAAAGCAGAGAGACCAGAAACCCCTTTGTGCTTTACAGTGTTTCTTCCCATTTGGATGTATTTTTGTGTGTTTAAGTGGTAACACTAGAGTTCAATTGCTCCCGAATTAATAGAAGATTTGGCTTTAAATGAAGATGAATGGAGAGAGATTCGAGCAGTCCAAAGTAGGTTTGATGATTGGTTAGTAGAGTTGAGTGGTGTTTGTTATCCTTGACGTTTCTTTAAATTGCTTGCCCTTTTTCTTTCTCACCCTTGTTTGTTAGATAAGTAGCTTAGCTTGCTCCTAAAGATGGGAATTCCGTTTCCATATGTTTGCTTTTATCTTTATTATTAGTAGTTCAAATGATTATAGCATAAGAAGAGACGACATTTGTTGGACAATTGATTGTGTTGACTGCTTACCTCAAGCTTATTGGAAATTTCAAAACCAGTATCTAGTTTCAATTTGAACAAGAATTAGAGGCTATTATTTGTTCTGACAGTTAGGTAGATGCTTGCCACTTTTTATGATTTGTATTTCAGTGTTACCTTATCTTTGGATGATCAAAATAGAAATATGGAAATCTAATTTGTGCTCATTGGCATCCCTAGTCATGTCATACCATTTAGTGATGAGTTTTCTCATTTTAGTTTACTACTTTCTAAATTTCTGTATCTTCTATCATAATGTATAGTTTTCTTGACACAAAACCTTTGGGGGTGTTTGGCAAAGCTTTACGGATTAGCTTTCAACTTTCTGCTACTAATTTTAGCAATGAGCTACAAATTTTCTTCAAACAATTACAACTTATGCTACAAACTATAACTATTTTCCACACACTCACAACTTCTATTTGAGTTACAGGTTAGCATTTACCAAACACTCGTAACTTCTGCTAAAAGTTATAATCTATAAGCTCTTAGTTTCTGCAATGCCGAACACCCTCGATTTACACTTTGGATTCTAATTCAAATCCAATTTTATATGGTTTGATATATGATTAATTTGGAATTAACAATGTGTGATGACACCAAATTTAGAGTTACAAGCACTGCCATAGTTTATCCTTTTTGTGGGTATGATCTTGTTTATACATATACGCAGACATATGTTATACTTATCAAGAGTTTGTATAGTCTTGTTTTGATAGTTTATGTTGCCTTAGCAATAACGACTCTGGATCATTTTATTTGTATTTCAATATGAATCTTCTTTACCATTGTGGGCTACTCTCTGTGGTTCTTCCAAGACAAATCCAGACACAGTAGTGGTTATATATTTACGTTACATATTTACATTCAAAAGTACATCTCCGCGTGGCTGGGACTATTATCTTGACTGTTGGGCTGATATTGATTTTTCACATCAAAATTTTTGTCTCACATTTTGTTTATGTTGCAATTGTAGTACTCTGCACATATAGTTGAGATACATTTTTTCAGAAGTTGTTTTTGGTAAATATTTGTTAGAATTATTGAAAAGAAAGGGAGAGAAAAGAAGGAAGAGAGAGAATGAGAAGAACAATGAATGAGTACACACAAACTTAGGGTTTACACCCTATTCCTTGTTATTTATAATAAAATCAAGAAAATACAAAAGTACAATAATACCCTTAACTTAACACTCCCCCTCAAATTGATGTATAGATATTTCTCATGCTCAACTTGCATACAATGGGTTGAAACATTTTACTACTAAGCCATTTAGTAAAAATATCTGCTAATTGATCTGCAGATTTCACAAAGGGCATACATATTAATCCCTGACCCACTTTTTCTTTGATGAAGTGTCGATCAATCTCTATATGCTTTGTTCTGTCATGCTGGACAGGGTTATGAGCAATATTAATGGCAGCCTTATTGTCACAGTTCAACTTCATAAGTTTGTCGCATTCAATACCCAAATCCTTTAATAGGGCTTTGAGCCAAATGAGTTCGCAGATGCCATGTGCCATAACCATATACTCAGCTTCTGTACTTGATCGAGCTACCACTGTTTGTTTTTTACTGCACCAAGTAACCAGGTTACCCTCTATAAATGTGCAATACCCAGATGTAGATCGTCTGTCATCAACTGAACCAGCCCAATCTGCATCTGTGAAAGCTTCTAATGTCAAATGGCCGTAACGAGAGAATAAGAGCCCTTTGCCAGGGGCAGACTTAAGATATCGCAGAATACGATAAGCAACGTGAAGATGTACACTACGAGGATTATGCATGAACTGACTGACAACCCCTACAGCATATGCAATATCAGGTCTAGTGTGAAACACGTATATTAATCTTTCCATAAGCCGCTGAAATTGGCCCTTGTTGACAGGTTTTCCATCACCACTATGGAGACGATGATTAGCCTCAATAGGTGAATTTGCGGGTCGACAACCCATCATACAAGCTTCATCTAGCAGGTCAAGAATATACTTTCTTTGAGAAATAAAAATTCCATTATTTGATCTAGCCACCTCAATTCCAAGAAAATATCTTAGCGCCCCCAGATCTTTCTTCCCAAATTCTTTTACTAAGTTTGCCTTAAGACGAGATGCCTCATCAGAATCATTACCTGTCACAACTATATCATCAACATAGACAATAAGAACAGTGATCTTATTATTGCCTTGCTTGATAAACATAGCATGGTCTGCTTGACTCTGTTGGTACCCAAATCTTAGCATGGCCTTGAAGAAACGGTCAAACCATGCACGAGGAGACTGTTTTAGTCCATTTAAGGGCCTTCTTCAATTTGCACACCTTCCCTTTAGTTTCACGAGATGAGAATCCAGGTGGTACATCCATAAATACTTCTTCTTCTAGATCTCCATGAAAAAATGCATTCTTCACATCCAATTGTTGGAGAGGCCAACTCATATTAGCGGCATAAGATAAGAGTACCCGAACTGAGTTTATTTTGACTACTGGAGCAAAAGTTTCATGATAGTCAATTCCATAAGTTTGGGTAAAGACTTTAGCAACTAGCCTTGCTTTGAATCTCTCAACTGATCCATCTGGCTTGTGCTTTACTATAAAAATTCATTTACACCCAACTGCCTTCTTTTCTTTTGGAAGAGAGACTAACTCCCAAGTACCGTTCTTTTTTAAGGCTGTCATCTCCTCAATCATAGCCTTCTTCCA
>JAOTRH010000013.1:109694-136759 GCA_034768845.1 Heliamphora exappendiculata | reverse complement strand
CAGATTTACAGCAATCATATCTAAACTAAAAAGAAAACTAAAATATACAGCCAAATCTACAGCTGATCTGATTGACAAAGTGTACCCTACTTCACAAGGTTTTGATTGAGAACCACCCTCAAATCATGTGGGTGTTTGTGTTGTGTGTGTGTTCGTTTTGGGTGGCATGCTCCAAACATTAAACCCTTAAACAAACAGGCTTCAAGGTGCACTCCATGTGGTGCTGCACATAACCACATCCAGGGCTCAAATTTAGCTTTTCTTGGTATTTTTGGTGGGTTGCTCATAACACTGCAAGTGATTAACATGAATTTCGAAGAAATAATTTGAAGGATCTCTGCAGCTGATGGGCTATTTAGTTTCAGACCAAGGGTTTGTTTTTTTGGTCTGTGACATTGTTGTGAGGAACACTGTTTGTTTCATTCTAATTAGCCACTATTCTTCCCGTATTTTTCCTTCATAGTTCTGTTATAACTAACTTCTCACCGTTCTGTTTGCTTGGTAAGATCTTTGTTAATCATTAGCTTTGTTTATTCGGAAAACTAAAACTCTATTGGCAGCTGGAATAAGCCATACAGTGGGATGAGATAAAGCTGCCCCTGTAATGATAAATAAGTTGGTATAAGAAAATAATGAGGAAAACATGCATTCCAAGTGCAGTGAATTTATAAAGAAAACAATACATCAAGCTTCATCTGTTCATATGCAATTAGATTCTGCGGGTATGTAGTTGACCTTGCCTTGGGGCAAGTGGGCTAGTCTCTGGGCAAGCAGGTCAATCTCTGGGCAACCAGGCCATTGGGACAATCTTCTCGCCTCCGGGCAAGTAGACCGTTGGGTCAATCTCTTCGTCTCTGGACAAGTAGGCCATCGGATCAACCTCTTCCGGGCAAGTGGACCGGTTCCCGGCCCATGCCATCTCTAATATCAATATGGTCCTAGGCTGGGAGCCTAGGCACCTTTTTGCTCGGAAACAAATGAGGTACGTGGTTTGAAGGCTAGAGTTTTAGGGTTTGTCAATGGAGTGGCCTTCAAGTAACTTCATCTGATGTGTCTCAGAGAGAGAGAGAGAGAGAGAGAGAGAGAGAGAGAGAGTGGCGTCTTGACCAAGACACAGAGCTCCTATAGGCTTAAAAGCTGGCATCCAGCTAACCAACTGACACATACCTGATATGCTGTGCGGTAGAATACTCTCCCAACATATCATACAGATGACTGAAGCCAGAAGATCGCATCCACAGAATCAATGGTGGATGGGGTACTGTAGTCTGTCGTCCTTAGTGATTTTTGAATATGTAGGTGCCCCTCGGGCTTTTCCTATAAATGGGTACATCCCAGCCTCAAGGAGCCACCATATTTAATCTTGTTATCTCTCTACAAGATATAACTTTTTCATACCTCCAGTTGCTCTCCATCGCCACTCTCTTTCTCTTTCTAAGGTTGCCCTAAGTTCTCACCTCCTCCACCTTCGGCGTCCTCGAGCCACCGTGGTGCAATGCATCTTCTTAGACTTCACTACTCTGGTACACGCTGGAACCCTAAGCCTACAAATTCTATGTGGTGAATTTATCTGTAGCCACCATGCTTCAAATCCAAAGCAAGTAGCTTAAGGGTAATAGATTCTCATGTAAGAATGGCAACGGGGCGGGGCAGGGCCAAATTTCGCATTGCCCTTCGCCGTCTCCGTCCCCATCCACAAACATACATTCATTTCCCGTCCCCTACCCGATTCCCGTTGGTGATTTTTCCTATTCCTCCATCCCCACCCATAACGGGGAATGGTTTTCCCGTCCCTGTCCCCGATCCCCATTTATGCCCAAAAAAATCCCAATAGTTTGTATAATAATCTGTCAATAAGAGAATTTCCAAGGAAAAATTCAACCAACATTTTATATATTTCACAATCCTTAAGATTAAGCAAAGAGTTAATTAACAAGATTAAACAAAAGAAAACTCAAAAAGAAAAACAGAGAAAACCACAAGGATCGATTGAACAAAAATAGCTGCGTCTGAACTAAATTCTCTAATCTTGTATCATAGGAAAAAGAGAAACCAGGGAGAGAGGGAGGAAGACAACAGCACAAGGAAATGAGAAGATGATGGTGCAAGTACGACGGGAAGGTGACAACGCAAGTACCACGGGAAGGCGACAACGCAAGTACGGTGTGAAGACGACGGCGCAAGGAACATGGGAAGGCGACAGTAGAACTGTGGAGTGTGGATTCTGTGGTGTGGAAACAGTGGAACCCTAACCCTAAGGGCCCTACCCGTAACTAAGGTGACGGTGCAAGAAGGGCTGAAGGGGTTATATATATATATATATATATATATATATATATATATATGTATTGGGGACGGGTTCAGGACTGGGACAAGCAAAACCGAACCCTCCCTGCCCCCGTTTGGGGTTTCCACCCTTCCCCCCCAAATGCAACCCGAAACCGATAAAAATGGCTGGAACCCGCCCGGCTGCCCCTAACATTCGTATCTTCATGGCATTCCTGACTGCTGATTTGTTTTTATTGTTTCCAATGTTGTTGAGAGATGTAGTTATATCAGGCAGAAGTCAAATTCCTTAAAACTTTTTACAGTGCAAACGAGATGTTTCAAAGGAAAAAACAGATTTCCTGTTTTTCCCTTTAATTTTTTTTTTGAAAT
Organism: Heliamphora exappendiculata; assembly: GCA_034768845.1. Taxonomy (NCBI): domain Eukaryota; kingdom Viridiplantae; phylum Streptophyta; class Magnoliopsida; order Ericales; family Sarraceniaceae; genus Heliamphora; species Heliamphora exappendiculata. Next base: position 134,101 of record JAOTRH010000013.1, on the reverse strand, counting down.
TAGTTGTTTAAAATCTTTCTTCCTGACAATCAACAGGTGCTCACTGAGAAACTACCAGAGCTTCTGGATTTTTCAAAGGACCTTAAAAGTTTGGAGGCTTCAACAAAGGTATTCATTTTCTATGCTAGCATTAAAATCTCTTTCATACATTTGCCACTTGTTCGGTTAAATGATGGAGTATCATGCAGATACAATTGAAATATTTGGCAGAGGAAATGCAAGCGATCAGCAAAGGGCTAGAGAAAATTATTCTGGAACTAACTGCCTCAGAAAATGATGGCCCCGTGTCTGAAAATTTTTGCAAGGTAACTATGTACTTAAATAAATCTTTTGTCATGCTGAAGATGAAGTTTTTCTGCATTTGTATCTTGCTTGAATTTTCCATAGGGTTTTGCTTGGATTGTTTTAACTTTTAAGGCATGCAATGATCTTTAAGTTTTCATAGATGGGGCATCTCCACTGGATCTCATTATACTGGAACTGTGGCCTTTCTCTGTTGACATGCAGTGACTCCTGAAATTTGATAGGATGATAAAAGGTCATTCCAATTGATTGGGACAAATGCTTAGTTTGATTTGGTTTAGATAAAATGTCATTCCATACATAGAATTAGTGTCTTTTCAGTAGTTCATAAATATGTATGCCCACAAATGTATAGGTAAATATGTATCTATATATTATGTCGTGTTTGGTGTCTAGTGACAATGTGAACATAGAGAACTTGTCTGTCCAAGGTATCTTATATTTTTTCTTCATTTTCTTTTGTCTTATGATTTAAACTTCTGGAGGTGCTTGTTACTGTTATGTAATTGGTATTTCTTTAGTATAGTCAATAGTGAGAATATATGCTTACTTAGGTAGCATAACAGCATACATGTATCCGAAACTTTGTTTTTTTTTTTTTAATTTTATTTTAATTTCCTGTACATTTTAGTTATGTATTGAGAATTTCTTCTTTACAGCACACAATCCAAATTGCTAATGCGAAATGGTTTGTAGAATTAAAATATCATTAAAGAACATTTTTTTTTTGTTTTCATGGAAACAGTTGAAACATTTCCATTTCCTTGGAAATCAGAACAAAATATTTGTGAAGGAGTGAAATTCCAATGTTTTCACGGAAACACACTGAAACTGATGGAAACACACCGAAACAGACCCAGAACAATGAGTTGTTTTGACGCACAAGGAATCTCCAACAATGTTGATTTTATTTATCTTATTGTTAAGGAAGAGAAATATTTGGGAACAACAAAAAAATCTTAACCTTATTATAGATAATCAGAGAAATTAGGAAGGAGAAGAATAGAGAGAGATAGCAAGAAAACAATAAGCAAGTATGATTAAATTGCTTATTATTTTTCTTTATTACACGAAGTATATAGAGACTATCAATGATATTTTTTGTTTCCTAACAACCTCCGCGACTACTACTATAGTTTTTCTATTTTTTTTTTGTTTCTTTTAATCCCTATATTGTTTTACTTGAATCAGTTGTAGTTCTCCAATCTTCATATCTATGCAGTTTCCCTTTCTGATCGTTGATTTTAATTTTAAATGCTCAGATTTTGAAGGAGTTTCTTGGTTTTGCTGAAGCTGAAGTGAGATCTTTGGCTTCACTTTATTCTGGAGTGGTATGTCTCAATGTTTTCTTTCAACATTTTTGTTGCCGTCGCAAGATAAAAAAGATATCTAAACTTTGATGATTCCAGGGAAGGAATGCGGATGCACTGGCTCTTTACTTTGGAGAAGATCCAGCCCGTACACCTTTCGAGCAAGGTAGTATGGTCTATTAATTTTCTACAACATGTTGCTGTAAATATTAAGATGTAGTTAGAAGTAATTCATTTCTTATTCAAAATAAAAACAACATAAAGTAGATTCAATAGAAAGCAAACATTTTCTTCCTCAGTTTTGCTCAGTAAAGATTATTACATACATGTTGACCTCAAAACCCAAACTTCCTATGCTGAAAACCCTAGCTGAAATTGAGCTTTATCAAGCTCTGTTGTGGAAATTGTTCTCTTTGGAAAAAACTTTCTCCTAACTTCCTTTTCAGAGAGGCATTTGTAAAACTAGAAAAATGAGTTATTCAAAGAGTCCAACAATCCCTTCAAATCTCTAAGTCAAGGTAACGAGGAGTCAACAAAAAAAGAACTTTAAAAAAAAATGCTATTTTCTGGGATAAAATGATGTTTATGTGTAAAATAGAGTGTCTAAAAAGGTACTTCATTTATTTCATAAAAATTATGAAAACAAAGTTATGTATAATGATAGTTTTAGTATAATTCTATACTAAGCGAGTGATGGGAAGTATCAAACACATCCCACACCATTGTCCACATGTCAAGTGTTCTGTACAGGTATTTGATTTGTTTTGTAGAAATCACGTAACAAAGGCCATTTTTGCGGCTCGCACTTCTCAACATCTATTTTCATGAATTTTTCTTCACTTATCCAAGAGTTTTTACAATCTAGTTTCAAACTATGAAGCACGTGTACGGATATCGGTATGGGTACTAGTACAATACGAGCACGTCAATATGGAAAAACCTAAAGAAGTATGGCACGGGTGTGGGAACGTACATAAAAAAAATCTACCATTAGAAATTTGGACTTGTGCAATTATGTAAAGATTAGAAAACTAAAATACACAAATTAATTTAACAATTTTGTCGATTAAGGATCCAATGTTCAAATCACATTTAATGCCAAAAGTAAGCTTAAAACTAGATTTAGATGTCATTACTTTAAATAACTTATAGACCAAAGCTTAATTTTGAGTGTGTACTAAATATAGAAAAATAAAACTGTCATCATATATGTATGAAAGTAAGTATTATACTAGATACTCTTGGGTATGACAAAAACATGTAGGTATGTGTTTTGTGTACCTGGTACGTATGCAGAAGTACCAATACCCACTATGTATCCGTTATGGGTGCGATATGTTTATTGAAATACCCGTGCTTCATAGCTTTCAAACCACTTGACAATGAGTCAAAAATAGGAGCCCCCTCTAGTTTTTGTTTCTAGTACTTCAATAACTCTAGAAGCACCTGATTTGAATATTAAACACTTCAGTCTCTACATAAATTACCATGAAAACTATAAAGATCAATCACATGTAAAGATGGGCCATATGTTTAAGCATCAGTAGTTTTACATCACGAGTGGTCTCCCCAAACTTATCTTGCATGGACATACCTCCCTATTCTCAGTTGAGGATAAGTTTCACTGAAAATCTTGCTTTTCGAACGGACAACATAACCCGATTTCCAACTTCATATTCGTTGAATCGTCTATAGGCCCTATATTAGTCCTTGGCTTTTTTGTAGCATTTGACTCATGACAAGCAATCTTTGATGTATGCCTTCTAGAATCTCCTTTGGATTTATATGAAGGCAAGAGCATCATCACCAACATGGGGATGTTTTGATACATGCACAAGGTCCACAAGCAGATTCATAATTTGCCAGTAAACGATCTCAAAAGGGACTGTTTTCAGTAGGCCTGTTAGTAGAATTGTTATCAGGAAATTTAGCTAGTGGTAAAGTCAAATCCCATTGCATGATGTTGGTTCTTGGAAGACACCGTAACAAGTTTCCCAAGCTTTCATTACTTCAGTATGCATTGTTGCACTGAAGTTTCACTGCCAATAACTTCCATGAATTTCTACAATTTTACATTTCAACCCTACGTTTTAGTTTGTGAAACACCATGTAGTCTAAATACTTTCGGAAGAAAAAATTGGCTTCATGTCAGTTGCATCCAAAGCCTTCTTACAAGGAATGAAATGTTCCATTTTGGAGAATGATCAATGATGAAAACATATTCCGAACCTCATACTATCTGCGATAATCCTAACACCAAATCCATGCTAAGTTGCTAACTTCAATCCATGGAGCTATATGGACCGGTGAAGGGGAGTACGATCTCAATATTTTGCTTAGACACTTTGGAATATGAGGCATATATCACCATGTCAACACACATCCCACCTCAAAGAAGGCCAAAAGTACCTTTCTTCTTGTCACGACCCAAACCCCCCTCTAGTAGGATGAGAGCCGCTACCTTTGGTTGCTATACTGAATAGTGCAATTTTAGATTACAATAAAAGAATAAAATTAATGAACTATTTTTTTTCTAAAATCAATTCAAATTACAACTGCTCAAAACATCAGCTGATATAAAAATATAGCCAAAAAAAAAAAGAAGAAAGGAAAATCAATTGATTCTTCAATTAGTTTGGTTCTTTATTGGCTTTCAGTGCATAATTATGAACCAACATTGTGAGTATAAATAGGATGTTTAAGCCAGACAACCTAGTAATTAACCAATTACCACAACTAGTTGGATCAAGTACACAACATAATCCAAAGGTTTATATACTGAGTTTCAAATATGAAGAGAAAGCACATATCAATATCTAGGAGTCAGAACCCATAAGCGGACACTCTATGTGATCCTCTGAGAGCAGGTGTGGATCTTTACATATCTCCCAGCTGCCCATAGGCGGACACTCTATAAGCCTCTACTCTATGAGAGTAGACTATAGTAATCACCAACTTTATTAGATCTAATCTCAAAAAAGACAAGTAACACAATACTAAAATACAAATGAACATATAACTTTCGCAACCATGACTAATTAATTTCATACTTGATCCATACTTTTAGAAAAAACAGGAATAAAAAGACTTTGTCACATTAAGGCATTTAAAGAAGGCATTTAAAGAAGAATAGTTGATGCAGTGAACACTAGAGGTTGAGATTTGTATCTGCCATTCTTCTCTTCACAATTTAGTCTCTTTGAGTTGGTCAAGTGAGTGAAATAAGAAATCTAAGAATGGGACATACTTATAGGAAGGAAACAGATGGTTTGGTGCATTGTGGAAAGTGGCAGGAAATTGAGGTACCTTAGTAATCAATAAGACATCACTTTTAAAGTGTCATTGTCAAGCCCTCCCTATGCGGTAGAATTTTAAATATAGGTTGTTACGTATTGTTTTGGTTGAAACATAATTAAATTTTAAATAAGTGTTCTTGCATTATTTCCTGTCTAATGGTTGTTTAAGCTTTAGAAAATGAACAATTTGAATCCTCAAAATGGCACCAGTTTTCTAGATATAACTTTTGTGAGCGCACATTTCCTTTTTGGTTATTGTGTTCATTCATCTTCTTCTTCTTATTATTATTATTTTGATTTTTGTAAATGCACATTTCCTTTTCTTGACCTCATTTGGAAATGCACTGCAGTTGTTTCTACTTTGCTTAATTTTGTGAGAATATTTGTCCGAGCCCACGAGGAAAATTGCAAGCAGCTTGAGCTGGAAAAGAAAAAGGTACAGAAGGAAGCAGAAAATGAGAATATGAAAACAAGTGCCCCCAAAACGGAAGTAGAAAATGAGAAGATGAAGATGAGCTCCCGAAAAGGATTCGGAAATTGAGATAATGAATACAACTGTTCCCAAAAGGTCGGCAGAGATCTTCAAAGGTACTTCCATCAAGAATGGTATTACCAATGATCAAATGATTTTCTTGATTTATTTTATTAATCAAAAGTTCCGCAGTTGCTGCTTGCCAGTATATGAAATTGTTTCCTCCACGGATCAAGCATCCTGCAAAGGACTCATTGAGGCTGGAATGCATCAATGAGACATATTGACAATGACATGGGGATGATTATAAATTTGATAGCAGAGTAAGCTAGCACTTGTTTTATAGTAGAAAGAGCAGTCTGACAATTAGCTGAGGATTTAACGCATTTACATATACTCATTTTGAGGGGTAAGCCTTTTAGTCCCTATTTTCAATTTTTGTGCTACCACCATTTACCAATTCTAATTTGGTTTATTGTTTCTGCAGCACAGATGGAGTCAAAAGTCCTGCTTGCTGAGCCAGCTGTAAGCTATGTTATTAGAATGTGTTGTATTAAGTTAATTCAGTCCTCCATTCTTTTAACAATTTTTGTTCGTTTCTAATATAAACTCCATCTGTAAGTTTTGACTTACATATTTGTTATATTATGTGTACGCTTACGTGTATAATAACCAATACAATTATCAAAAGCAATCTTTTCACTTTCAAAGCTGCAATATTTTAGTCTAAGATTTGAAGCGATCAGTGATGACGAACCTCTTTGGTTGCCTTTTAATCTATATTTAATCTATTGAGTTAAATGTTGGAACTTACGGGTATTGCCATGGCTCTATCATCAGTTTGAAAGTCCACACCTGAAACACCAAAACTACTGTTAACTTCAGTTCTTGTACAAAAATAGGCCAAAAATCCTCTTGATTCTTTTACTATCCTGGACTCGGTTAACAAAGCTTTTAATTGTAAGATTAGGCAATAAATGATGTTTGAGTCCATTGACCATTGGGGGTGAAACTGAGTGGAATATTATTCCAGATTCTGGTCATCTTGTGAGGTTATTTTCACTGAGTGGTTGTCTCAAAATTGCCACATTGTGACGTTGCGATTCTACTCATAAAGTTAGGGTGAAGGGCCTAATATCAAATAGAGGGGTGCCAAGTGAACAAGTTCAAAGTCAAAGCATCAAAGTTCGGGTGAAAGAGTCAAAGTTGATCAATGGTCAAACTGAGGAAGAGTGCTTGAGTGCCAAACAGTGCACTGCACACTAGAAAAGAGACTGGCCGGACCGCTCGAGCGGTCAATGAGCGCTAGTTCCTTTTCGATCTAATTAAACCTGTCCTGGGTCAAAAGCTGCTATGCTCAAAGTTAGGCCAACAGTGCAATAATGTGCCTACAATTCTCAACAACAATATATATAACAAAAATTTTACTCAAAAGGGTACAATACATCTGTAAATTCGTTCTAAGGCCACACCTCCAAACTTCCCATAGTATATCCACCAATTCTCAATATAAAACTAAATATGCCGTCTAAACACAATTGTTTACATATTTCTCACTATGCAAGCATATACTTAGCATGATATCAAACATTTCTTCCAAACATTTTCCTATTATACAACTCATTAATTACTTATCCGAAAAATCAACTAGGTCGTATGGCCTTAAAACATGCACTACAACGGGCTCATAGGGATCAAAAGACAACGTAAGGTCGAGGGCTGTGACTACATTTTTCTGTTGATTGATACTGTGTATCGCACACTTGTTATCTTTCTCTATATAGTTCTAGTTCTATAATTAAGAGAAAGAGTCTGTTAACGAAAGGTTGTTTGTTGTAGTTTTCGTAGTTTCTTGTAGTTTGATTTTTTTTTTATCAAGTGGTGTTCAGTCTATATGAGACTCCACATTAGTACTTGAAATTGTTAGGCATGAGCACGACGGCCATGTAGAAAAACTATGTACATAAACAATATGAAATGAATTTCGTGCATGCCGATATGCGTATCTAAGATAGTTACAAAGTCAATACAAAACCTTTCAAAAAGAGTTTATAATTTTTTTCAAGAAGAGAGTTTTACACTACATATCTACCCACACACTATCAAGTTCCAATTCCATTTTTCGAACCCATTTTCATTTCATTACACTACCATTTCGATTTCTTTTCTCATTTTCATTAATCCATTCTCTAAATTAATTTTAACACCCGAAACTTTGTAGCAGCTCAAGTTTGAAAAATCAAATGCAGATTCATGTTCAAAGTTCAAATTCAATGCCATCACTCAGTTTGCCACACATACCATTGTGATCTTGAAATTCACAAGTTTTATGAATCGTTGCTTCATTAATAGAGATTAACACGAATGTTAGAGTCACCACTATATTATGCATGTGTTTACAGATTTTCACTGACTGACAAACTTGTGTGCTGGAGACTTTACAAATCACAAATCTCATAACCACTGCTACATTAATGGGGATTAACCGAGGGTCAGAGTTGCCTCTATATCTCGCGTGAGTTTATGGACTTTCACTGACGGATAATATATTATTAGGTCAAAGATAAGTACAAGAATCCTATTAATTAGATTGAGTAAGCTTGGGATGAGAATTGGGAGATGCTGAGGAAATAGCCGGAACATAGATACAGGAGGAGGATGAGGAAGAATAGGCATGGACAAGTTTGCGGTAAGCCACCATTTTGTGTATGCAGGGAGAGGAAGATGATGCAGTCTCATAGACAGAGATATGTGAAGATACAGAACCAACAATAGAAGATGACTGAGAAGAAGAATCAGAACAAGAAGGACCAGAGAATTGTTGAGAGGAAATAGATGGCCAATAGAATGTATGAAGTTGGCTAACTGAATTATTGGGAAGAGGATTAAGAGCTTGACTAACAAATACATATCTGGATATAAATCTTACTTGAAATAGGGTCAAGACATCTATAACCCTTAATAGAAGGGAGGGTAATAACCAAGAAATATGCAAGGAGTAGATCTTGGTTGCATTGTGAGAGCACTGAAAGGTTTGAGCCAAGGATAATATCGACAACCAAAATCCTTCATGAGTGAGTAGTCTGGTGGTTGGTGAATTTTTTTTTAAAGGTAGATAATTGATTTAACTTAGATCTAGGAAATCCGTTGATGAGATATGCAGTAGTAGCTAAGACTTCAAACTAATATTGAAGAGGCACATAAGATTGTTCCATCAAGGTTATGGGCTTATAGCAGTCTCAATTAGATGCCTGTGGATTGTTCCATCAAGGTTGTAGGCTTATAGCATTCTCAATTGGATGCCTGTTGTGTTTCTCTCTGCCACACCATTTTGAGCTGGTGTGTGAGGGCAAGACTTTTAATGAACAATGCCCTGATGAGTGAGGTATTGCAGAGATTACTCTTTTCCATTACCAGTTCTAAGTATTTTAATAGAGGCATGAAACTGGCTTTTTTGAAAAAGCTTTAAACTCAAGAAACTTGGTATATTTTTCACTTTTATAGTTCATAAGAAAAAACCCAAGTTTGCTAAAATCAACAACAAACAAAACATATTTAACAAGAGATTGCTCATGAGTGAAGTGCCCCATACATTGCTATGAGGAAGGGACAAAAGTTTATTGATACTAGAGTTGGACAAAGCAAATGGTAGTTTGTGATTTAGCAACACAACAGTAAGTTTGTCTTGAGATGGGTGGGCCAATCTCTGAAGAGGGTGAACTTGAAGAACTGTAATGATGATTAATGTTTGAGCTGCAAATAGGTATTTGGTATAGTCCATAGGAATGAACATATTTATAGAGAGGCCTCGTTCTCTCCTTGTCCCAAATGACAATGGTTTTGTCAAATGTAATAGTGCAGTTGTTATCCCAAGTCAATTGATGAGTAAGTTGGGACAAATTTTAGGGACATGTAACACATTGTAAATTGAAGCTTTTAAGTGAAGGAAGGAGTTTGTAAAATAATCTGACCAGTACTGATTATTGGGAGTGAGGAGCCATTACCAAATGTCGCATGATCATTGCCTTGAAAAGGTTGGTGTTGCTGCAAGTTACTGAGATTATTGGCCATATGCTATGTTACATGAACTCTTCTAAATATGTAAAAATAGTCATGTTGGACACTCAATGCTTGGATAAGAACATGGGATGTGTTCAACATTTTCAGTTAGACATTCACTTAGAAATCATATTTAGTAATTCCAACTTCTTATAACTCTCTTATTATGTATGAAATGTTGTATTGAATTTTATAAGCACCATTAAAAAAATATTAACAAATATTCATATTTTGTCATTCCAATGTCTTTGTCATGTCTCAGTGTCCTTGACATAACAATTAAGATGAATCCGACACTTGGACACATACCCGCATCGGACACCTGTATCTGTGCTCATGTAACATAGGCCATATGGTATGAGGCTACTATACCAGAAGTGCAGCAACCATGGTGTACTGTGGATACATTTGATGCCATCGTTCTAATGGTGTGTGTGAACTTTTACCACAGATTTGGAAATGAGAGCATTAGATGAAGTTATTATAGTTTTGGTAACCCAAATTTTGATAACCATATCAACCAACTCTTCTACGAAATCTGGATCCTGAACTACCAGGATTAAATGACCTGGCCTCTATTTCCTCTATAAGATCTTCCTCCTCTATTGTTATAATTCATAGACTTAGCTCCATACAAGTGCTGATTGAAATTACAAGTTTTTGCAGCCGAATAAGCAAATGTAAGGTCAGTGATGAATGTGTTGAATATGTGACTCAACATGGATAGCCTCAGAACACAGCTATGCACATAATTCATCTATAGTAATAGCCAGTCTCAGGTCTTGCTTAACAGTTATCTTGAAAGCCGCATATTCATTCGATAGTCCATTTGGAGTGATTGAAACAAGGTCCTCATTATCAAAAGGTGAAGAGGATATAGCCAATTGTTCTACTACGTCACAAATTAGACTCGAATTATGTTTCCATTGGCAGAGAATTCTTGATTTTGGCGTTCAATTTGTTTCTTAACTGGTGCAAGTGAGACAGAGGAAGAGCAGCAAATCTTTTCTGCAATGCTTCCTAGATCTCATGTCCGAAAGAGCAGAGGAGCATATAGCCATTCTGAATTTGGCTCTTCCAAATTGTGTGATTAAAACTATCGAGTTTGAGAGTTAAGACAGAACTCCGGTTTAATACCAATGGATTTAGATAGGACGAGGAAGATGCAGCCATTGAAGAATAGTTGCAGGAGAGCCTCTATGGCTCTGATACCATGAAGAGAATTTAAATTTCTGTATTAACTAATGATTCCTCTTGTGAGGTTACAAAGTTATTTATATACCAAGATTATTTCCCAGATACAACTCTCACTACCTACCTAATAACTAACTAACTACTAAATCAACAAAATGACCAACGCTGCATGTACAGCTTCTTTGTGACTTTGTTACAAGGTTATGATGAGCTGTAGCTTCTGTTTCTTTTGATGCTGCAGCTTTGGTTCGTGCTCTTTGGATTATTTATGAACGTGTTTAAGTGCCCCTGATTATCATATACTCCTAATTTCCAAAGAGTCTAACAAGTAACAACAGATTCAAAAATGCAAAAAGGGAGAAAAAAAAAAGAGAAGAACAAGAACTAAACAGTGTTTTCCCAAGTCTCCATGAGATCTTGGTCTAGAATCCTCGTAGAAATGGCTGCTGCTAGTGCTGAAGTGAAACTGGAATTTTTCGTCAAGGAGTTAGCCATTTTTTCGACCAGAAGATGGTGAAATGTCGGTAAATCAATTCCTGGGATGGACTCTTGGGCATCGCCACACAATGAGGAATCAAGAACTGCAGGTGGGCTTGAAAATATGGTAGAGTTAGGGGCAGAGATCGGACTGGGAATTGCACCTTGGTGGTTAATGCCCAGAGGCGCTGCCTCGGCTTGACAATGGTGAGGGTGGTTGTGCTCTCCTTCATAAATGGCCACCACCAGCGAAGGATCTTGAACACTTCTTTGCACCTGCATTATCATGAGAAGCAAAAAGCAACCAAAGCAGATTATAGTGTATCCTGATATCACATTTTGTTTCAGATGATACAATATGCACAAGGGAGAAAGAGAGATGATGGGTGTGCCTCACCTTCTTTTTTACTGGGCAGTTTGGTGCAAAAGAGCACTTGTAGTAAGCTCTAGGAGATGGGTTATCTCTAGTGACCTTTTGTCCATATTTTCTCCATTGATATCCATCCTTTACTACCTGGAATACAAACCAAGAGATAAAATAATTAGGGTTCTATGTATTTTGAGAGGACTCATCTGTTATCCCAAATTTTGGGAGATTAGATTAGATAAAAATGTGGGTCTACTAGCACCAGAGTTTGTCTCCTCAAACAATTAAATCTGCGTTTGTTTCGTGAGATTGAACTAGACAATCTGGTTAATTTTGAATTTCTAGTAGCGAGTGTTGAGCTTTTGTTCCTTCGCCTATAGGCAGTGCGTTGGCTTTATTATCACTCATGACTTGACATAGAGCTAGGTAGGTGTTAGTCTTTCCACCAGAATGTTTCTGAAACTGTAGTCTTGTGATTGGCATTTTGAGCTAAAAAGAGGCAAGTAAGTGAATGGAGGTATACGGGCGGACCATAAGAAGCAAAGTTTTGTAAACTCAACAAATCGCTTATAAAATAACGACTACTACGAGAAGACCTTCCACTTATTAAAGGAAGGGGAAAAGAAGTGAAACTTGGTGAGTTTTATAAGGCCGACCATTACATAAATAGCTGGTAGAGAAAGCTCTTTGAGTTTTCTTTCATTTGTTGCTGTGTTAAAATCTCATGTTATATTGCTAGTACATGATTTGAATTATACTCTTTCTTTCTCTAATGATAAAAAATAATTTTATTACTCTTATCATATTTTTAATAAACTCTAGCACAATATGAACTAAAAATCTCATATTATGCGTTTTTCAATACAATGGTATAAAAAAAGACATGTGAGTTTTTCAATATTATTTATTCCTTTTATTCCCTTTAATCTCATTCCCAAATAAAACATGACTTGAGCTATTAGTTGTTTAAGGCCTACTTTGAAATAGTTTATTGGCTTATTTTATTTTTTTGTTTTATTTTTTCTGACCTTTATCTTATCATTTCATCAAAAAAAAAATTAAGACAACAGTAAATCAAAATAAACTAATAAGTCATATTTTTGTTATAATTATTTCAGTCTTTAATGATTTTTTTTTTGATATTCTAGTTAAAAAACATTATTTTTTTGACTCCTACTACCAAACAAATCAAAAATTAATTCTTAATTTTCATTAAAAGATGATAAAATTAATTCTAAAACAAAACAAATAGTAAATGGGCATCAACAATGTGTATGTGTAGAGAGAGAGCATTATATATATATATATATATATATATATATATGTTGAAGTCAAAGTTGCATCCCAGAAACACAGGAGCAATTGTTTGGTGTGTTTTTCTTTAGTTATCTAGTAAAAAATGTTTTTTCATAAAATAATATCAATTAATTTTTGTTAAATAAATAAGAGATAAAAATAATCCACTAGGCTCCATTTGGTAACGTTTACCATTTTTTATTTGTTTTTCTAAAAAATAAAAACAAAACATGTTCGATATATAGATGTTTAAAAAGTGGTAATTAAAAGTTGTGGATAAACGTATTGGTTGAAGGAGATGACCGAAAGTGGTGCTCCGATAGTGACCGAAAGTGGTGTTAATCAGTGATGATAGCAGAAGATAATAATAATGGCCGATGGCAGTGATTGTATATGGTCACTGAAGGGTATGGTTGAATCTAGTGGTCGAATGAAGTGGTTGAATGTGTTAACTGGTAATAATAGTAAGAGATAGCAATAGTGATAAGAAATTAGTCAAATAACCCTCCACAAGCAACGACCGTACATGGTGGTTAGAGATAGTGGCCGAAAGCAGTGGTCAGATGTGGTGGCTGCAAGAGTAGTAGAGGTGGTGGCCACATGGGGTAGTCAGAGGTGATGGTTAAATGTGGTAGTCGGATGCGATGATCGGAATTAATGGGGAGATAGCGGTCGAAGGTAATAAAAGAAGAAAAATATAATAAAATTTTATTTATAAAATAAGTAAATATATATATTTTTTATTTACAAGAATTTAGTAGACTTTGAAAACTGTTTATAGTTTCTTAAAAATAAAAATAAATATTAAATATATTTTTATTTATAATTTATAAAAAAAATAATTAAAAATGAAAAACAAAAACATAAACTATACCATTCGGGGGGCGTGTGTTGTACATTTTCATTTGCTATGACTAACAATTAAGCAATGTTGTTTCCAATTGTGAACTTACTAGGCTTGTATCAGATGGATCAGTCTTCACATAAACCCTAGAAACAGTAGTCTTTATTTCCCTTGGCCTCTTCCATGGACCTCCATAACTGCACCAACAGATCTCTGAGCTCCGATTAGTACTTCCGATGGCGTCGCCAGAATTCTCGCCTTCCGCCTTCCTCTTCCTCAATTCGGGGAGCTCGTTCCCCGGCATCATCCAATCCGTCAACTGACCTTGCAAGGAATTGTAATTCTCGCACAAGAAAACCAGCATCTCGGTTAGCGTCTTCTTCTCGCTTCTCATCCGATTCAACTGTTCCATCAAATCACTTCCCTGGTTACGACAACATCACTTTGTTTTAGCACTCTGAAACAAAGTCAAAACATCCAATTTGATGCTGAATGCTGATTATTATCAATGATGAAAAATGGTGACATATAATTTAGATTGCGTATTCGGTCATCTTACAGTTGTTTAGATCATTCTTTCAAAAAAAATTAAAATAATGGGATATGATAAGCGTTTGAGCAAATTAGTTTGTGATAAATAATTGGAGTCTTATTTTTTATTTTTTATTTTTATCAACTTTTTTCACTTTCTTGCATCTGTCTTGACGGAAAAAACTAAAAATGTAAAAGAGTTCTTTTACAAAAGATGAAACTAATCTAAAAAAATTAGCTTATCTTAGCTTATTTTTGTTTTTTTAAATTTTTTTTATATTTTGAACAAAATTTTTATTTTTCGAACTAAAATTTTCATTTTTCAACTCTTCTCAAAGTAGAAAAATTTAAAAATAATAAAAATTCAACAAAAAAAAATGTTACTAAAGATTGAAGCGTCATGCTAATCACCGCTTAATCTAATCACCGCTTAGTGAGCGGTGATTAATAGACTAATGAGAATAAAAAATTTCAATATCAATACACTTTTTTATAAGTGAAGCTTATCACTTTCACAGATATTAATAAAATTTATATAAATATCTATACATTATATATCTATTCTTCATCACCCAATGGTAGTTAACATTTTTTAATATGAAAAGTAGTGCCGAAAAGAAAAAGTAAGCAAAGAAACCTTGAAGTTCTGAAATTGAGTGGAGCAAGCAACATATTGGGTTGAGAGGCAATTTTACTCACTTTTGGTTCATCAATGTTGTCTTGAGGTATAATGTTGAGGTTGAGGTTGAGGTTGAGATTTGTATCTGCCATTCTTCTTTTCACAATTAGTCTCTTTGAGTTGGTCAAGTGAGTGAAATAAGAAATCTAAGAATGGGGCAATACTTATAGGAAGGAAGGAGATGGTTTGGTGCATTGTGGAAAGTGGTAGGAAATTGAGGTACCTTGGTAATCAATAAGACATCACTTTTAAAGTGTCATTCTCAAGCCTTCCTATGCAGTAGAATTTTAAAAATAGGTTGTTACGTGTTGTTTTGATTGAAATATAATTAAGTTTTAAATTTATAATATTAATATTTATTAATAAATTAGTCAATATTGTCCAATACCATTTGATGCTTACCTTATTATTAATATTGATATGTATTCTGATATCATAATTTACAATTCTAATATACAGAGAAAGGTTTAAAATGTTTATTTTAGGAATGGCAACGGGACAAGTCAGGAATGTGGTAACCTAAGGGCGAGAATGCGCCATCCCGTTTTCATCATTGACTTTTTATCATTGGCTTTTATCAGGGTGGGGACGGAGAGAGAAAGTCGGAGAAGAAGCATTAATGAGGTGGGAACAAAAATATATAGGAGATAATTTGTAAACATTAAGAAAGTGATATTAATGAGAATTAAAGATAACATAATAACTTACAAATAATAATTGATAAATGATTAAATCAAAAATATGAAATATAAGAAATAGAGATAAGGAATGATAATAACTATTATATTTTTATATTTTAGTCTTGTTATTTTTTAAAAATAAACTTTTTCTATGTATTTATATATATAAATTTATTTATTTTATGTAATTATGATGGGACGGGAAAGCAACTACTGTCCTTACTTTACATATTATCGAAAATAAAAAAAACTCGTAAATAATAAAATAAAAACATATGGAGTGGAGACGATCGAAAAAAATTACTATCCCTATTCCTTTTACACTAGGCTCTTGAAAGTTTTGAAATTCAAACAGATTTCAATGTCGGGCAACCATAAAGCAAGTGGTATTCAGATTGGATATTTCTGAACATTAAAAGCTTCATATCGACTTCAATGTTATGTAGTGGACTTTAAGCCCTAAAATCTTTGTAAAGGTTTCATTTTTCCTTTAGCTAAGATGCTTTTCACACCTCACCTAACTTGGAAGACTTTTTTTAATAAATAAATATGCACTTATTCTTACGCTTTTTGACAAAATTTCGATTTCTCATGTCCCATTTAAGACAATAACACTTAAATTATTGGACCAAAAATCATAAAAGACTTGTCACTTATTCACCTGTGGATTAGAATATATATATATATATATATATATATATATATGTGACTTTAAAAATAAGATTAACCAATTACTATTAATTCTACCTTTAACCTTTAACCATTGGTCAACATTGACGATATAATATGCAATTCAATAATCGTAGCTAAACAAAAATGTTAATTAGCCACATAATAACCAGTCACAAAAAGTGCATAAATGACCAAAATTTTAAAATATGTAGGTTGGACTATCACATCTTGTAAAATTTTAACTGTTCACATACTGTTTGTGACTAGTTATGTGATCGATTTATGTCTTTTAATTATTCTATGTGATCAACCCATTCGTGGCCCTCATGACCCATGCCAAATTAACTTGTTTCAATGGCAATTAATAAGGTTGTGTGAATGGAAAGAATTTGGAAAAAGAATTATTAGCGGCTATGAGAAATACGATTAATGGATACATCATGCCCTTGACCACTATACGATTATGTGGGATTTTACATATAGTAATGGGTAATTCTACATGATCGTAACTTATTTTAATGGCAATAAGAGGTTGTGCTAAGGACAAGAATTTAGAAGAAGAATTATTAACCGTTACAAGAGACGAGATTAATGAATGCCCCATGCTTCATGCCTCTGATCACTACACGATTATGTGGGATCTTACATTTAGGAGTGGGTAATTTTACATGATGGTAACTTGTTTAAATGGCAATAAGATGTTGTGTCAATGGTAAGAATTTAAAAGAAGTATTATTAACCGTTACAAGAGACGAGACTAATGGATGCCCCATACTTCATGCTCCTTGACCACCACACGATTGTGTGGGACTTCACATTTAGTAGTAGGTAATCCTACCTGATTGTAACTTGTTTCAATGGCAATAAGGTTGTGTCAATAGCAATAATTTAGAGGAAGAATTATTGGCCGGTACAAGGGACAGGATTAATGGATGCCCCATGCCCTTTGACCACTACACGATTATATGGGACCTTACATTTAGTAGTGGGTAATCTTACGTGATCGTGTGGCTGTCAAAAAAAAAATATTTTTTTCTTGAATACTTGTATACACTTTGTTTACCAAAAAAATAATCTTTTTTCGTCGAGATCAACATCGACAGGTCAAATATAATTGAACGGAAATTCAATGCATGACTTTAGGATTTTATTAAAATCTAAATGGCTGAATAAACTATGAGATTTTGTTAAGAAAATAAAGAATCGAATACTAATAAAATAAAATTTTATTAATTTTCGTAAAATAGAAGCAAAGATTACAAGAAAAAAATACCATCACTCGTCTATGGTTGCTCGGTAAATATTAAGTATCTTCCCTTGAAAATCCTTGAAGAATATGAACCATCTGCGTTACGTTACTCCTAATATAAAAATAAAAAATAAAAAATAAATAAAAATTCATTGTGAATTGATGAAGTTAGTATATTTACAATGATTACAATATTAACATTTATAGAATCTCATAAAAAAACTACATATAACTACTAATAACTATTCTAATCAAGACTTACTTTTTCGATGTCAAGCGTCGCTCTGTTGTAATTTTTATCGATCACTATGTGAGCTTTTGATCGCCACTAGTCATTTTTTAAATTATTCACTATGAATATTTTAAATATATAATTATTTTTTATTAAGTTTTTATAAAATATGATAAATTATTTAAATAAAAAATAATATTCTTAACAAAAAAATATTAATTATAACGTAAACACATTTACGAGAATCAATTTAATGATGGAAGCAAGCAATTGATGAGACAGGTACCGCCACTTTAATCCACGCCATCATATGAAAAATGTGATTGGTCAGGGATTTTGAATGATACAAAAATGCATTTTAAAAAAACTGCTAAAAAAATATATTTAACAAAAGATAAGAAGTGCATTAATATCTATATAGTTCATATTGATTTTTTGATTTTTTAATAAAAAAATAAATATAAAAATGTGTGAAAAAAGTTAATTAAGACCAAATAAATAGATTTTTTAAGAGATTTTTAAGTAAAAAATCTCTAAAAAAAACTAGTCTAAACATAGATGTAGCCTATGTTTGGATTAATTTTTTTTTAAACTTCTAGATTTTTTGATTTTATTATAAAAATATAAATGTAAAAATATGTAAAAAAAAAAGTAAGAAAAGGCCACGGTGGACCAAATTAATTGACTTTTTTAAAAGTTTAATTTTTAAGTTAAATTTAGCCAAATATAGACATAGTAAAATCGAATCAAAACTAATCGGTAAAAACGGTTTGATTATGGGTTTTCATTCCGAGAGCTCAAAATACCAATTTTATCAAATGCATAAACCAAACAAACAATGGTGTCTCTTAATTTTATTCTCCTTGGACATCTATCTAATTCATTGAGAAAAACCCAATGAGAATTTTCTTCTCCGCAGGAACCCAACTTCCTTTCTTCCCTATTTCTCAATTAATTCATCTTGAAAAATCACCTAAGTCCAAAGACAATATATGGAAATTAATTTTGGTAGCTAGGGATGAAGGTGAAGGCTTGACGGGGGCTGCGGAACTGTGCCATGAGAGTTCGAAATGTAAGTTTCATGGTTTTATAATTAAATTTATATATCGTTTTATTTGTAAATAGTTCGGTTCGTTTCGAACCGGACTTCATAATAAAAGCCAAGAATCTGTCCGGGTTTTACAAATTATGAACTAGAACCGAAACATTTTAACATAGAATTGGACCAAACCACTGAAACATCCGCGCGATCTGGTTTGATCCAATTTTTTGATTCTTTTCATTTTTTTGAACAACCCTATAAATTCCTCTCTTTTTTAAGAACCAAATGGGACTAAACCCTTCATCACTTATCCCATTATTTGTATCTATTCATTTGGAAGATTTTGAGTAGTACCTTGGTAAAAATACTATTTTCTTATGTCTTTCTTTAGAAATAGAATGACTTTCAACAACAATAGGAAAATTAAGAAAAAGAAAATGGAAAGAAAACCCCATTCTTTAAAGTTGTGGTTGAAGAGTATAGCATGTATAATAGTCCAGTCATCTCTATTGAAAAGGAGAATTCATGGGACCATGTGAACAATAGGATATAGAAAGAAAGGCCATAGGAGACCTTCAAGGAAGTGAACGGTAGTGATGAGGTCATGGTGATGATGTAAGCATGCTGATGCATTCTTCGTCTAATTTCTACTTTCATTGTCTCACTCAACTAATAATACCTGCAAAAAATTAAACTATTTGGATGTTGAAATTATCATATTTGTATAGATGTTATTTTTCAAAATTATACTTTTTATCTCTATATTTTTTAAAATAAATGTAATCTGATCAGATGTCTATTAATTTTCGATCAACACGAATCTTTACATGTATGATTTAAACAAGTACAACTAGAGAAAAATTTAGATCATAAAAACATATTGACTTACTAAGAGAGCACAATACGTATTGTGTTTTGAGACATAACAACCACCCCTAACTCCGAACTCTCCGCAATAGGGAAACTAATTAGATCAGATACCGAAACGAAACTCTTAAAAAATCTTAAGAAATATTTTAAAGATGTTCCGAGAACTTCTAACACAATTTAGAGAAACTTGTCAAAAAAACTCTTTAAAAAGTTTACAAGAACTATCTACAAATGTGCTTCTGATCATAATTTTTTATCATGTTTAGTTTATGATGATCTCTAATCTCGATTTTCAGCAATAATTTAAAATTAATTCCTAATTTGATTTTTTACTTGATCTTCTATCACTAAGTGTTTTAAGTTTTTTCATGTTAAATTGTTTCTTATTCTGACAGTTATGCTCTAAATATTTAGCCATTAAATCGTGAAAAGATATATAATTGCAAAAAAAATCTCTCTAGATGACCTATATCCGATTAACACTTTCTCAAGAAAATTAAGTTACATAACTGGTAGGTTGGATTTAAAACGCGGATTTATAAAGCAATTAATCTATCAAGAAAATGGGAAATAATGGTAAAATGAAATATATAAAAATTAATTTTAGTTTATTACTTTATTAAAAAAATCAACATTAATAAAAAGGCTAATGATAACATAAAACGTGTTGCCAAACACTAGAAAAAGTGCTGATTTTTCAAGGGCCCCAATTTAATTTTGATAGAGTTCACACTGTACTAAGAAAAAAATTGTGGGACTTGTTATTTTAGAATTTGTTTTTTGGAATTTGTAATTTTGATTTTTTTATAGCTGAATTGAATTACTAGTATACCCATAAGTTCTCACAACATTTCCTTTCTATATTATTTATTTTTCTCAAGGTTAGTTCCTCTTTTTTCTCATTCTTATTTTATTATTTATTCTATGTTAATTAAATATAATATAAATAAGAACACGATATATATAATGATATCCATATTATTCGATCATATTAAAAAAATGGATAGTACTAGTGAGCGGTGAATTCTAATGGAGGTCAACAAAACATTTCTTATATTAATATACTTATAAAGGTAGAGCTATTACACTACAATAAAAAGGAATTTTGTTCGTGTTTTTTTTTTATAAACGTTTTCAATGGTGTTTATTATTCCTCTCAAAATGTTAAATGTTCGTAAAATTTTATCGGTGTCGAAAAATCATGTCCGCAAAATTTTATTACTGTCACTTTGTTATACACCGCTAATAATTTCCAAAAATCTTTACTGGCGTTTAGTTTACTAAACGTGGGATGGATTCTCAACCCTGTTTTTTGTAGCGTTTGTATTAAAAGGTGTTTAAGTGCTGTTAAAGGCTTCCGCAGCATTTGCTTTATTTTATTGGATTTTTTGAAATGTTGAGAAAGGTTATTTTTGTTGTAGTGTCATTTTTACGAATTTCAATATATTTTGCACAAATATTTATATTTTATTCATTATTCATCGTTGACAAGTAATTAATATTTTGCATAGAAAATATGAAGTCCACGCAACCAGAAACACAATGTAGAACACAGCCAATTTGGTGACGCAAAGGGTGACAATGTGTCACGGGTTGCCATTTGATAAGGTTATTCCCGTGACGTTGTGTGGTCGTGGCAAGGACAAGCCAAGAGTAAGCCCACGACGGTGTTCAGGAGTACTGGCAACATTAACTCCGAAACGTGTCATGATGCCCTGACAAAATCATATGGCATACAGCAGCGCAGCACAAGGCAGTAGCAGTGCGCATGGGCGCAAGTCAGCGTGCAGCGCAGGACACGCGCATGGCAAGACGCCGGGCACGGCGTGCAACAGTTTGGCATTAGAGATATTTTGGAAATAAATAAATAAATAAATAATATTTATTTATTTATCTATTATGACTCCTCAAACATTTTGATGTTTCCTCCTGCCAGAATGGAGATAGCTAAGAAAGCTATTATAAGGGGAGTAGTGGTGTGTCAGCTACCAGCCATCCCGTGTCATCACTAGGCACTGAAGTGGACAACCCCAAGACAACATTGGGGGCGGGCTCTAGGCACTAAAGAGAGGTGTTTCTGAGTCTTCATGCGAGCACGGGTGCCGCATGAACGATGTCAACCGAGAGGATCCGGGGGCTTTAGACATCGCGCGTAGAGCATGGGGAAGAGGTTGTGGACACCGACTCGCTTGCTCCACGGGCTGTCTCTCTTAAATGAGTGTCCTAATCCGAATAGGCTATCGAGGCACCACTGAATGCCTCGTGTGCCGACCTACTTGTATGTTATGGGTTCGACATTACTTGTAGGGGTCCTGCGGCCTGAAATGTGTGGCTTACGACTAGAGTCACACTTGGATGCCATTGTTGGATGCATAAGCCTATGAAACGAGTTGAGATGCTTGACGAGTGAATTGGTGTGATGCACTTTTGGCCTAAGGCTTGACCTTGCCTTGCTCAGGTAACACGTCATGTGCATTGCTTAGCACGCGTGTGCACATGAGGACATCGCTGTGGGTACAAGAGTGACCATTGGCGTCATATAGAGAATGAGGCACCCTTGACTTTTGGAGATGAGCTATATCGACCCGCTACACGTTGAGAAGCTGGTCAGCTAAGTTGGGCATCATTGTCAACACGTATGCGTGCTTGCTTGCCTAACGAGTATAGGACCTCAGTTGGGCAAGCGCCATACTCAGGATGAGTTTGGTACAAGGAAGCTACTGCGTCATTCGGTTTGCAACTTGGGACGTCAAATCATCAGGTGGCATCTTGGCTATATAGGACTTTCGTGAGGGGAGTTTGTTCTTGCATGATAAAGTATGGGCCTTTAAAAAGAAATTTGAAAACTGAGTAACAGAAAACACTCGAATTGGTAATGAATAGGCGAATTTAGGTTAGGTGAAATTCGAATGCCACACGAGAAAAAATTCTGCTGCGCCACTAAAGTGTCATCCCATGACATAATGGCATGCGGTGTACCTGATGACGTAGGTGTCGCTAATGTGATTCACGTCATAACATGACAAATGTGATTGGGCATAAATAATTTTGAAAAAATTATTAAGTACGTATGTGATATTATTTATTTAATATTTTTAATAAATAAAATTGTACAATACACATTAAGTAAATTTTTTTATCTTTTTTATTTACCAAATAAAAAAAATATTTTATACATAATATTTTTTATATTATATAATTAAATAAAAATATTACATAAATAATACCACGTAATATTTCAAATCTATCCAATAATTACTCATAGTTTTGATTCCTCACTTACACATCTTTTTTGTATGCTCTACAAAACATGAGCATGAGCTTTCTGCTCCAGAATTAACCATATTAATTGGGAGTTGATTATAGCGAAAGTCGGTCAACCAAGAACTGGGAAGAGCAGGCAATCAAGACGGGAGAAATGTCGTATCAGTACAAACTTGGAACAGGAAATTATTAGTTATTTTTTGAGCAAGTGACGTTGGTTATTTAGATTCCGTTTATTTTGGTAAAAAGTATTTTTTGAAAAATATTTTTTTATAATTTTTAATATTTAGTATGATAAGATTTAAAAGTTAATAAAAATTATTTTTTAAATTAATAAAAAATAAATTAATTTTAATAATAAATACTTTTCACTTTATTTATTACAAAAAAAATATTTCTCACAATTTATTATATCATCACTATCACCGTTATTATCCCCACCAAATAAAAGGTGGTTGGAGACCGAGGTGGGGTTCATGGAAAATTATGTGGACGGAGATCTAGGGAAAAGGGCCATATGAGGAGAGAGGAGAGAGGAGAGAGAGAAAGAAAAGAGGCGGAGAAAGTGACACCAACGTGGACTGCGCGTGGCGGAACCCGGGTTCCTGCTGTGACATAAGTCACAGCAGAGTGCTGTGACTTTATTTTTTATTTTAATTAAAATTTTATAATTTAATTAATATCGTTTATTATTTTATATTTAATGAATAGTTAATTTTTGTAAACACTCAATTCAATCAGACATTTTTAATTATATGATCAGTGTACATTCATCTTATATTTTATTTTCTAAATCCAATAAGTTATTATTTTATTTGAAAATAAATATACTTCAATTATATACATAGTGATGTTCGATTGACCTATATTTTTACAAAAATTAACTACTTATTAAATATAAAATAATAGACAGTTTTAATTAAATTATAAAATTCTAATCAGAATTAAAAATAGAGTCATAGTATCCCTGCTGTGACATAAAGTCACAGCAGGATCCCTTTGCGCGTGGCAACTGCTCGTAAATACGTTTGGTGCTGCTTTTTATTAACTGTTTATAGTGTGTCTTAATTACCGCCAACGTCCACAACCGGTACGAGACCTCGTCTGTTATAAAAGTTTGGTAATTGGTTTTTTTTAATTAATTTTTTAGTTTTGGATTTATTTTTAAATACTCGAAAAGCTAAAAAAATAAAAAATCATAATCTATTTGAATATTTTAGTTTTTTTAGTTTTTTTTTATGAGAGAAATTAAGAATAAAAAAATTATAATCAAAAAAATTTAAAAACATACTCGAAATAAGAAAATAAATTTACTTTCCTCCGTTGGAGTTTGTGCACGTAGTAGCTATACTTTGGGTTGAAGGGTGGAAAGGTGGTACATAAACTACAAGTTAATATCTATTAAATATAATAAATAAATGTTTTAAATTATCAAAATAAAACTCAATTTAAACTCCATGTGATTCAAAACAATAGTACCGTTGGTTTCAGAAAAACAGAGAAGTTGTGTTCATTTGTTTAAACTCGTCCGTTGGGTTTGTGTACGTAGTCGGCTATACTTTGGGTTGGG
>JAOTRH010000013.1:83867-109594 GCA_034768845.1 Heliamphora exappendiculata | reverse complement strand
CAGGCATCAATTGCAATTGAATGGCCAATTCAATTGTAATTGCCCAGCTATTGAAATCTGGATTTCCATGGCCAATGAAATTCACAGATTCCAACAAAAAGAACTTTCAAAAGAAGGTTTTTTAAGTCCCATTCTTGATGAAGAAATCCCTATTTCGGATCAGACTTACAGAGCTTCAGCTTTTATATTCATATGTGGAGAAAAAAAGATTAAAGTTCTCTATCCAAATGTAAGAAACTGTTAACTTTTGTGTTTTCATTTACCTCCACCAACAACTTCTAAATGAAAATTTATTTTCATTCCAGTCACGCGATCTCAACTATGTTCCCATCTTTACTACTGATGTTGAGAATTAAGTAATGGAATCAAATACTGCATCTCCCTCTATCAAGGTTGAGACCCATTTCGTAAAAAAACATTGGGTCTCCTACAGAGATGCAAGAAGATATGCCTTTCGATCCTCCTACAACAACTAATCAGGTTCCTTCTGCCGAAACAATTCATACTACCGAATCAGTATAAGAACCTATAATGGTTGTCGAAAAAGAATTGAATCGATGAAATGATCTTTCTCAAGCACCTATATCTCTTTCGGTTAGTAATACGTCATTAATTTAAATATTCAAATCTTCCTTAATGGCTATTAACATCTCCTTTGTATATCTGCTGTATATAGATTGATGCACCTAGCCTTCCAACAGAGAACACTCATTCAGAGGATATTCTTGATGATCTTCTTAGTCGTATAAACACTTTCACCAATTCCATAGCTAGCGTATCTAGTACTCCTCCTAAACCTTACACTGACTCATTTATCAAGCAAGCATTACATCATTTTCATACTCTTTTTGCTGTCCCTTTCAAATAATTAATATCTTCGAAATCTCAGGTGTTAACTTCTTGTATTAACCAATTATCAGTTGTTGCCAATGGCAAGTTGAGAGAGTGGTGGGAGATGGTGTGGTGGTTTGGAGAGGTAATGTTCGCGGTGGTAGTGTTGGAGAAACATCGGTATGAGCAAAATTTAAATATGAGATTTAGCAAACTTTAAAACTAATTAATAACTTGGAATTTAAAAAAAAAATTGGTGATGATTTCAAGTGTTAATGTGTTCATCTTTATGTTTAGTTTAACCATAAATTTTGTGTTTTTCAAAATTATTAATGGATAAATAAGAAATTAACTCAAAAATGTGTCATTTGAAAATGATGAAATGAATATCTCACATTGTTTGGAAATAAGAAGTTTAAGTGCCATATAGAATCTAATATTAGAATTAGGTTTGGGTCCCGAGGAGCACGATTTTTGTTGAACCAATCGAATGGTGGATTTGACCCAAAATACACACACGTGCGCTGTCACCCTATTGGCTACTCGGGTGCGAGTTGAAAAGATCCATATTTTTGCAAAAAAAAAAATTCTTTAAATTTTCAATGTGTTACTGTTTTTTACTATTTGAGTCAAAACAGTTCGTGTCTATTAACGGATTTAACCACCGCACCGAATCGATGTGATGACTGTTCGGTCCAGTGGATCTATTAAAACCAGACCATCTACCCAGAATTTGGACATCCAACTTTTTTGCTCCTTTTCTTCTTTGCATTTCTGTTTCTCATATACTACATACTAATATAAATTTGAGAGAGTACAAGTCCAATTTCAGTTTGTTGAACTTGCATATTGTTGTGCTATTTTTGTAACTATAAGATCGTTGAATCATAAGAGACATATGCTACCCAACTCTAAACATTATATCGAGGGCGTTTTTTCATAAGAAAATTCTATCAAACACAAGTCTTAATCGATTTGCTGCAACTGGTTTTTTGTTTAATTTATGTTTCGATATTTCATTCAATAGTTTCGTTTTTGTTTTATATTAAAACTTATGGGCTAGTTTTATTTTTGTAGCTTGAATTTTTTTTTAGTTTTCGAGTCTAGTTCACTTCAAATTGTGTGTAGGGTTGGCAATAATATAGCAAGATGGGAAGAGAATGATAATAGATATAAGAGTTGAGACAAATGCAATTGCAATTGAGTAGTGGTAGAGTGTTGTAGTCTTGGAGGGTAGGATAGTTATGTTATGTCTTTCTAAGTTTGAAAAATAAATCAACTCATAAAGAAAATATATATTTTTCTTATATTTTTATTTTTTTTCACGAAAAATGTCAAAAATATAAAATTATCTTAAATTTTTTTTTTCAAAAGAAACGTACTGCTAGGAAATTGGAATGAATATGGACACAAGTAATGACATCTCTGCTTCTTTTATATATATATATATCAAATTTGATAAAAATTTAGTTAAAGGCTTTGGAAAACTAAACACAAAGATTCATAATTAAGCAAACTACAAAATCCATATCCACAACTTTTTACTTTGACATTTCAATATTTCATAACTTTGATCACAAATATTCATAGTTTTGACCACAAAATTTCATAAATGAATAATAAATACACTCCAAAATACAAGGTGTGTATTTAACATTTTTTCAAAACTTTTGTACTATACCGTAGTTCCATCCTTACTCTCTTTTTATATTAGTTTTTTCTTTCCAAAAAAATGACAAAAACTTCTCAGCTAATTCTAAAAGCCTATTTTAATTTTTTTTTTCTGTTAAGTAAATAATTGTCTCAAATGTTAAAACTATTATGAAATGAACCAAACAATATATATCAAGTCATCTAACCGTATTTTTTTTCATGTTCGACCATGTCTCGTACGCGAAAAGTCAAACAGTCTAAATTAATGATCAAGTGCAGAAACGCAGATATTGCACAATAACAAATATAATAAGAAAACATGTGTTGCGAGATTTGAACCAAAAAACTCGTGAAATCAGAACTTTGATACTATATTAAGTAACGTGTTGTCTTAAAAGCATAAATTGTTAGGAAATGAGCTCAACAATGTATATCAAGCTATCTAATATTTTTTGTGTGATTTAGCATTAATTTGGTGAAGAATTTTGTTTTCTCTTAATTTAATTCAAGTTTAATGAAAGAATTGAAGCTCAATTTTTATTCATTTCTTTTGAATCAAACAATTTAGAAAATCATTTTGTCAAGTTTCTATCACTAAAAATGAGAGTAATCCAACAAATCAATGCACTCAAACAAATAAGTAGGGAGATTCAATTTTGCACTCTAAGGAGTCAAGAAATGAGAATGAAGAAAGTGCTTTTTCTCAATAACTAAGTTTAGTTCATCTCACGAAAAGGATGAAGAGTTGTCACAATTATCTTACTCCCATACTTACGATACAACTATCTAATGTATTTGTTGGATGGTAGCGATTTTCAAAAGCAAAAATGCCTGACAAATATGCCTCAAATTTGATGAAAAGTTCGATAAAGGATTGTAGATGCTTTAAATACGAATGGTTGAGAGTCCTTTTTGATAAGTTGTAAAGTTTGAATATTATTTTAAGTTTGATAAAAGATTGTAGATGCTTTAAGAACAAATGGTTGAGAGTTCTTTTGGATAAGCTATGGATTATGAAATGCTATTTAATTTAAGAGAAAACAAGTAAAAATGAAGGATTTATAAAGTATATATTAGAAAGAATTGCACTCATGATATGCAGAATTGTTAATGTTAAAGAGAAAGAAAAAAAGGAAAAAAATTGTGAAAGGATGATTAATTTGTATTTTTATTTACCATATCAGATAAAAGTATGAAAAGTTGTATGTTAAAATAAAAGTATATTTTATCTATAATATTGTTAGAAATTAAAAAGAAAGAGGCGTTCTTTTTATATATATAACCGTATAAATTATCTCAAATTTAATTAATGATCTACATTTGTGTCATATATAGTTTATATTTTACATTTATTTTATTTTTTCCAACTTTTTATAAATTAAGGGTAACAATTTTTTTGGTCCCAATATATCCCTGCTCCTACCCTTACTTATTTTTTTCAATTTATTCTTTCTTTTTCGTCCCTATTAAATAAAAGATCAAAACAAGACACTACATATAATGCCACCATGATAAAATATTAAAGTTAATATCTGACAATAATAAAATAATTCATCCCAATTATAGAGTGGGTGTCCTTACCTTAAAATAGATATATGGAGCTTATGTCTTTTTCATATTTTCCCTAGAAAAATAAATAATTCTTGCATATCTTAATTTTACTTGACTTATATGTCTAGTGAAATGCACATAAATTGGAAATCTCTCCACAAAAATTTATCATTCAATAAAAAAATATGTCTAGCTTATGATTGTTTGGTCTTCTTCTTTTTTCTTTTCTTTTTTTTTATTTATCAAATTTGTCTTTTCTAGTCTTATTTTGCATTCTTTGAAATAAACAAAGGTTGAAAATACTGATCATTTTCTGCTAGACAAACTTTAGAAAATTAAGAAGATGGGGAAATATGAAAAAGATGAAAAAGACTAACATTTTGGAAATGTGGGTTGCTTTAAAAGAGAAAACTCTCTTGACAAAATTTTTTGGAAAACAGGTTGGCCTTTGGATGCGAATTTTTAAGAAAATTAGTATTTTTAGGGGGAAAAAAGAAAAAAAAAAATTTTGCAATAAATTGTCTAGGGAAGTTTGTTTTTTTTTTTTAAATGAATAAATTTTTTTTACTTTTTTACTTTTAAAATTTTATTTAAATTGAGGGCTATATAGTCATTTTACTTAAAAATGCTAAATACTACAACTTAAAAACTATTATTTAAAAAAATTTTTAAAAAAATCAAAGTTTTAGAGACATCAAACATATTAGTGAACATCAGAACAAGTACTTTTCTTTTGGTATACCTTTAAAAAAAATAAAAATATCAAATATATAGGTTAATTAATTACAATCATTTGTAAAAACTTGTATAAGAATTAATCATAATGCTAAGTTTTTTAAAATCAAAATATTACTTTTTAAACACGAGATATTCTTATAACAATTTTGGCTCCAAAATAACTAAATTAGAAATACATCGCCACACACCCATTGCCTACACCAACCCTCGCCGCCCCACCTGCGACGCACCACCTATGCCACCCCATGACTGCGACGCCACCGCCGGCGTCTCCTCTCTCACCCCCACTATTCTGCCAGCCCCTCCTCTATCTGCTCAATTGCTACCAACCAGCGCCCCTCAGTCGCGCTGCATTTCCCTTCTTTTTTCAAACCCCCGCCGTCGCCCCAGCCACCCTTGCGCACACCAACACAACTGTCAACTTAGCTCCGTCGTACCACCTTCGACCTCCGACCAGCAACCTTTGCCTTGCCCCACCTTGTGCTATTCCTGTATCACCACCAGGATGGTTTCTGCCTCCATTGACGAGCTTGAAAAGATGAGGGAATTTCTCAAATGAAAATTTTTCTTTATAATTGAAAATTTTCTCGGTACAAGTCTTTTTGCCAAAATAAAGAAATTTTTTCGTTGGGATTTCTTTATTATAATTGAAAATTTTCTTAATTAGAAATTTTTAAGTGCTTTGTGTTCAAATTGGATTTAGGAACATATTAAGACCCTGGTTGGCAATTTTAATTTTTTAGTGTTTTAACAAAAAATTATAAAAAACTAAGATTGTTCGTTAGACAACAAAGTTAAAAAGTAAAAAAGTCAAATTAAAACACAAATTTTCAAATTATTCTATTCAAATTTCTATAATTTTAAAAATACAATAATATTTTTTATCTATAACTTATTTATTATCACTACCAATCACATATAATTGTTAATATCAAACATATAAAAATATAAAACTGTATACTTTGAACATAAAGTAAAAATATTAGTTTCTGACCAAAGCAATCAACTTGAAAAAAATTAACTTAAAAATTAAGTTATTAAACAACAACAACTTATTTTGAAACTAATTTAATATTTTTTTGGCTGAAATATAAAATAGTAAAAAATTGAACTTTTAAGCAGGGTTTAAGTATAAAAACAAAAAAATAAGAACTGATTTAAAATAAAAAAATAAAAAATAGGAGTGACTAATCTTTTTAAGCAATTGGACGCGTGGCATTTGTCAGGGGGGGGCCTACCAAAAGAAATAGGTACCAGATGATGGAAGGAGTTAGGCCCACCAAACCGATCTTAGTAAATAATTATGAAATTAAACCAATTGGTTTCAAAAGATCCGTTGCTACGTTGGCAACCACCAATTGATGCCACCGGGTCAACTCTACCCAAATTTGATTACATTTGGAATTGGTTGTAAGTCACACCAATAAGACAATGACAACACACACACACACCATCTCCAAAACCCTATGAATGTGGTGCCGTGTTTATTTTGAGTGATTAGGACGGATAAAAAAATATAATGAGAAGACATGGATAGTAATATGATATTTTAACTATATATTTACTATTTTATTTCAAATGAAAACGAGAAAAAGTCAAAAACAAAAAAGAACAAAAACGACAGAGAATGAAAACAGAGAGAGGATAAAAATATATTGAGTATTATTTATAAATTTTAAACAGGTAATACTAATAACAGATGAGAATAATATAGTTAGTAAATAATATATTGAGTATTATTTATTGTTGAAGATATAGTTAATAACAGACAAAAATTATTGTTAATAATATAAAAAAAACTCGTAAATAATAAAACAGGAATATGCCGAAACCAGGCAGAAAATTCTAAATCCTATGAAGATTTAGGCTGGACTTAAAAAATATAAAATTCATATTTTTTTAAATTTATTTTTTAAAATTATTAGTTTTAAGTTTGATTTGTCAAATTCAACTATTAATCTTTCACGTCAGAGACTAATAGTCACTTATTCTTTATATATCTATTCTATTTCTTCCTTTGAAATTATTTATTTTCATCTTATTTATCTTTTTTTCTTATTCAAAAATTCAAAAAAATTCTTTAACTCTAATATTTTATAATTTCATTTATTATCCCATAATATATTTAAAAAATATGTGATAGATTTATTTCTTATTCTACTCAATTTTATGTGTGTGGTCAATTTTAACCCCATTATGAATGAATTATAATATATAAATAGTGGGGCCCACAGTATTTATGAGAATTTGGCAAGATAAAGTACCATGAGGGCTCTAGGGTTGAGTTTGTGCCCAACGTTTGTGCACTTAACTCTTTTTTGATAAAAATATTTATTATTATCACTCATAAAAGATGAATAATATATAAATAATATATGAATATTTATCTATAATGTATTTTTAAAAATAACAAGTTTATTTTTAAAAATATATTAATTTTAAAATTTTTTTATTCTCGTTAAACTATTATTTACGTTTTAATATTTATGCTGTTGTTTAAATTGGCATGCTTTTAGAAATCTCTTTATTTTTTACTTTTTAAAAATAGAACAAATTAAATCAGTGGTCCCTATATTTCGTTCAATTTTTAATTTGGTCCATATCGTTTCAATCACAACAAATTCTGCCTTGAGTTTTAGGTGATGATTTTTCATTTAAAATTTGTCATCCATTATTTATCTTAAAAAAGATAATGTGTGAATACATGACCAAATTAAAACGAAATTGTCCAAATTAAAATAAGGGCAAAATATAAGGATCCCTAATTTAATTTGGCTGTTAAAATATTATTTCAACTTGATAAATATTTATTATACTATATTGTTATTACAATTTCTATTTTTTTTAAAAATATTATATTTTATGAATTCAGCTTCTTTGCCATCCCTTTGGGGCCTAAAGCTCTCAATTTTATCCATTTTAGACTCAAAATGAGCCCACTATGATAATTCGAGTCATTCATTTTATTGTCTCAATAAATAAGACATTAATGTAAAAAATAAAATTAATCAAATATCGTTAAATACCTAAACAGATTATATTTGTGATAAATAAAAATGAAGAGTTTGTAATTATTCTACTTAGAAGACCCATCCAAGTACATGCTTGTCTAGTGAAAGCATAACTAGGTAATTAATGGATGCTCACGTGGGAGTCCAATCCACCATGGAGACTTTTTTTTTTATCGTTTCACATAAATGAACTAAAGGGCGTGAGGGAGGTTGAATTATTCGAATATTAATTGCAAACTTTTCACTTAGACACCTCCATAAGTCACACTATCACAAAAGTAAATAAACAGCTAAAATCGTCAAATTAGTTTATTTTGAACCCAAAATGAGTTTAACTAAATCAGTCCCGTTCGTCATTGAATCGGAGAAAAACTAATTATTAATTAATCATAAATTCAAAATGATATCCCATATTTAACCAACAACAAGAAAAAAAGAGAGTTAATTTAAGAGAAGGTACCTTACTAATGAAAAAGAGAAACTTGATTTAGGAGATGGTACATCGTTGGGTTCATTTATTTAATTTTGCGTGGCTATCTGTTCTGCTCTTTAAATAGGCTTTGTCGATGGCGTAAAATCATTCAACTAAAGACCTAATTGGCAGTTTATGTTTTTTGATTTTTTGGTTAAAAATACAAAAAAAAAAAATTAATATAACCCGTTTGATAAAAATACAAAAAAATTAAAAGTTAAAAAATCAAATTAAAATACTAATTTTTAAAATATTTTACTTAAACTCTCCTCGCATTCTAAAAGACAAATACAACAATATTTCTACCTGATAACTTCTTTATTACCATTGACATGCAACTATATATAATCGTTATAATTAATCTATTATATAAACGATAATGTTGTCAAATTTGAATAAAAAATTAAAAAACTTAACTTTTTACTCAATTAATTAACTTTAAAAATTAATTTACCAAACAAATTATTCTAAACCCAATTTTATTTTTTTAGCTAAAAACACATCAAATTAAATTTTAAAATTGGTTGTCAATTAATCCAGCTAGCTCTAATGCTACGGTTTTGTCGATGTCTTGAATTGTAAGTCAAGAATAATTTTTGTCTTTTATTGATCAAAGTTTCCCTCTATTCAAAGATCATCGACAAATTACAAACATTTTCAGAGTATTATATATAATGATTTATATAACATTTTTACTAAACATAAATTAATTTGTATTAATAAAGATTTTTTTGGTTAAAGTGTGTAAAGGTTGATAAATACCATACACCAAGTGAAACCTTTTTTTTAGAAGTACTTTTGTATTTTTTACAAACTTGTAACTTCAGAATAACAGAGGAGATAATCCTTATTAGGTATACCACGTAAATTTATGTATATTTTTTTTTTAATTCTTACTATTGTTTTTATTTTCGTTTTTGATTGATCCAGCGTAGAGTTTATTATAATTCTAACAAATTTTGACTTCTATTTAACTAATAAAGACGAATTATTGTTATCTCACTTACAATATCTCTTAATACATTATTAAGTGAAAATAAAATAAAAATAAAAATAAAAATAAAAATAATTCCCAGTGCTAGATTAATAAAATAACAATAAGGTGAAAGAAAGATGCAAGCGCACGCTAGGAATAAAGTGGGATGGAATAATTGAGTTACACCCGCATTACCAAACAATGGGATGAAATGAAATAATTGAGTTACACCTGCACTACCAAACAAAACCTAATTCAATTTATTTTCTATAATGAAGTTGCAAAAAAGAAAGTGAAAATGATTGACTCTAGGACACGCCTGACAAGTGTAAAATAGGAAAACAAATAGGGACATAAAGAACTTTGTTTATATATATATATAGATATACATATTGACGTTTTTTTTTTTTACCCAAATCCATGTGGGTCGGTTTATAATTCGGGTCTATGTTTAATGAGTTCAAGATTAAGATTTAGATGATCAGGTGAATTTATCATGGGATATTGGGATTGAGACCCATGGTAAGAGGTTAAGTTCGATAAAGTTAAGCTTTTAACAGGGAATAACACAAAAGAATTTGACAACGGTACAACTGAGGTCAAAAAACATTTATAACGGAGATGCGATCGAACATGAAATATTAATAATTGTAGCGTGTCGGTACATCTCCTTATTAATGACGATCGAAGTTAACTAAACTAATTCGATAAACAATTTACCCAGAAGAAAGATTCCATGACAAACCCTAAAAGAAAAAAGAAAATTCCCACTAAGACTTAGCCTAGAAGGTCAACCATTTTTCCATCAAAAATCATATCGAGACGAAGTATAAATACAGAAGATAGCCTCACAAAAAGTAGGCACACGAACTCTGATCTATGGATACTCTGTCCAAAAATCTATTCAGATTACATATTTTATTTATAACACACTAACTTAAATATCAGAGGGGTTTTCCGGTAAAAACCCATTGGGTAGTCTCACCCTATTTTCAGGTGCATGGGTTAGAAGCTACGAAACTCGATGTCCCGAGCCTAGTTCTTTTCGTTTTTCTTACCTTCGCGGATTTACCCCTGCATAAATATATTATTTTGAATTTTTTTCAACATTAATCAAAATAAAATATTTTAGGAATTTTTTGTAATAAAAATTTAAAATTAAAAGTTACTATATAATAATAAAGAAGTTTAGACTCTTGACATTTTTTTTAGTTTTTTTTAGTCTTTATTGAATCTTTTGCTGAATTTACTTGTCACGAGAAAAAAAGCAAAAAAAAAAATCTAAAATAAAAAATAATAAAAACTTCTAACAAAAAAGTTAGGTCAAAAGAGCGCAGAAGAAGATAAGATCTATATTTACTATATATTTCTTTAAATCTTTATTGGCTTTATAGGTGAAACTTGTAGAATGGAAAGGAAAAGAAAGATAAAGTAAGCAGAAACAAATTTTAGAGAAACTAATTAGTGAAAATTAGTGTGATTTTTTTAATAATATTTTTTTATTAAGTTCAGTGGATTTATTTAACTCTTTAAATTCACTTTTAACTGTTTATTATTCGTTAAATCCATAGTAATTTTAAAAATAATATACTGTACCATATTATTTAACAATAGAATTAATACCAACAATAATAAAATAATTATTTGGCACTTAGTACCATAATTCTTAAGTAATTGCAAGAAAATGCAGAAAGAATGATGTGATATTTCCCTACTAAAATATTTTAAATTGCTGCCAAAAAATAATACCGATGAAATAAGATTTATCGCAAAATCGTTGTCTAAAGCTCATCTAAGATGATCAGCCATGACCAATTTTAAATCGTCGCCAAATATTAAATTTCATTGCTTATATGTTTCTTTTTTGACAATTAATTTGTCGCTAAAAAAAATATAATGAAGCCTGTGTTTGGGCTATATTATTTTTTAGGCTTTTTGGTTTAAAGGTCACAAAAAAAAATTAACTGATTTGGCTTATTAGACTTTTTTTTTTTTAATTTTTTTTTTTACATGATTTGACACATACTTTTTTACAAAAAAAATCAAAAATTCTAAAAATTACTAAAAAAAATTAATCCAAACACGTGTAAAATGACTACATTATTTCACCAACAAATCGTATTACTCTCTAAATACTATCACAGCGCTTTTTGCTTTGGTCACCAAAATATGGCATAATCAATCTTCCATATCAACCATTTTTTTACGTCTCTTTATTTTTTGGTAATTAATTTTTTTTACGCCTTCAATAGGATTGAATTATATATATATATATATATATATATATATATACTGGAGAACAATTAAATTTAAACTGATAATTTTTTGAAAAATTTAGGCTGCAGAGATAAAAATTAATTCTCTAAGTTTAACATAATCATTTTTAACGGAAATAATTTTTTAAAATTTGTTTTATATAAATATTATACATATTTAGAAACTTACAAAATTAATTTTTTGATTAATTTTGATTGCATAATAAATTTAACTCTTTAGAAACTCTAATTTTTATCCATGTTTTCATAAAAAAATTCATATATATATATATATATATAAGATATACGACTTATATCACATAAAAAAAGCGATTGAACTTATTGTATGAAACTTTGTAGTTGGATAAAATATTATTATGAGGTACCAGACCTAATTCCCAAAGTAGTTATTTATCTATACTTATTTTTGAATAAAAAATGGGGGGAAAATGAGAGAAAGAGCTCCGTTTGCTTGTTTAATTTTGAAATAAAGACAAAATGAAAATAATAAGGAAGTAAATTGACAAAGGAAAATAGGAACAAAATTCAGAAATTAAGGCTCTTTTTGTTTTTACGTAAAATATTTTTTTTAGTAAAATATTTTACCTCATTAGACCAAATTTGACTTATAAAAAATTAACTCGTAAGTTAATTTTGGAATGCAACTTCGAAATCTTTACCTAATTCTTGCCGAATTTAGACATTCTCATAACAGATAAAAATAAGTGATGAGAAACAGATCATTCCCACATAAATTTTTTTGAAATTTTTTATTCGAATTTTTTTCGCCTTTGGTCATTCTCATCTCTTATTTTTTAAATTTTAACAAAACACCAGAAAATACAAATAAAAAAAATAATTTGTACTAAATTATTTTACATGTAAAATAATTTTTATAGTAAAATATTTAACGTCGAAACAAACAAAACCTACAAAAAAAAAAAAAAAGAGTGGAGAAAATTTTCCATCCAAAAATAGCAACCAAATATAAATTGCATAAAATATGAAAAACTATCATTTTCTCTGTCTTTTAAAAAAAGTTACAAAATCCAAAATATAAAAAGACTGACACAGTGGACCACCCACGGATTCAATACAAAAATATAAAATATTTTTGTATTTTGATTTGATTTTTTTAATTTTTTACCAAACGGACAAGTTTAACTTTTTATCTTTTTATTCAAAAAATCAAAAAATAAAAATTGCCAATTAGAGCCTTAGTGTAGCACTTAACCTAAGGCCAAAGAAGGGTGTTAACATAAATAGCCAAGTAGCGCCAACAAAACACAAGTTTTGTAGATGATCGATGAGGTGGTGAGTTCTACTGTCATTCTTTTGTTTTAAAAAGAAATTGACAGGATAGAGGATTTTATTTATTAAATTGTGTTTAATTTCAAATAAATTTTATTTTAAAATGGTTAATTATTATTTATAAAATAATTTGTTACCCCTATATAAAAAATAAACATAAGAAGCAAGTTGTAATAAATTATTATGATAATAAAATAACACATGGAATAATAAATAAAATTGAGTAAGTCAATAAAGTATTGTTGTTAATAAGAACACCTATTAAAAATGCCCAAATGAAAGCTCCAATTAAGCTTCAATCTAGGCAATACATACGAAAGGAAACTAGTCAAACAGACCCAAGAAAGAAAAGCAACACTGTGGTCTTATAGGACCTTCCAATTTGGATTTGGTAGATGATTCCACACCACTAGCTGTCCATCCCTGTCTCTGCGTCCAATTTTTTTTTTCTCTCCAAATAATGGGATAAATGAGAGAATAGAGATATGACGTTAAATTAATTAATTTTTAGCTCAAAATTAACTCAAAAAAAATTAGAAAAGAAAAAAAGAAGTAGGGGTGCAAACGAACCAAGCTGTTCATAAACAGCTCAAACTCGGCTCGGTAAAAACTCGTTTGAGTTCGGTTCATATGGTAAATGAGACGTTCATGAACACAAATTTAAGCTCGTTTATTAAAAAAGTTAAGCTCGTATAAATTTGGCTCGACTCGTATAAGTTCTTGAACAGCTCGTTTAATAACTTGACTCGATAATAATTCGTTAACCTCATATAAAAAATATAAAAATATATAAATACTTTATATATAAAAATATATATAAATGCCCTATAAAGAATTAGGGCATCTTGTTCCTTCTCTCTCTTTTTTTTTTTTTTTGTTAATTTTGGAGGGTGATGCTATTTGTTATTTGGTATAATATGAATGATTTAAAATTTGGCGAATTATTATTTTTTTGGTTAAATTTGATTTTTTATTTTTTAAAGGGTTCTTAAATTTTTGTTACTATCTTTTAAGAAGAGATTTTAAATTTAGTTGCAAATATAAAAAGCATCAAATTCAAGCTCGAACTCAATTTGACTCGTTTATATTATACGAGTCGAGTTCAAACATACTTGTACTTAAATGAGTCGAACTTGAACAATAACAGGCTAATTTATTCGAGCTCGAGCTGAGCTTCAACACTGCAAAAAATTTCCAAACTTAATTAGGCTCGGCTCGATTAGGTTCTACTCGGTTCGTTTACACCCCTGATTTTTACAAAAGAGAAATTTTGATAGAAGTTTAAATATTAGTTGATATTTAAGGATTAGTCGGTGTGTTTAGATTTTTACTGATTCTAGTTTCATACAAATAATATCTTCCTAAAATACTGTTATTAGAGAACAGATGCAATTCCAAAATATGACAAATGAAACTCGTTTAGAAACCAAATCATCGTGAAGATCTCGATGCATCTCTCTATTCTCAGCATCATCCTTGAATATAAAAAAAGACATTCCGGTACACGAAATGCGGAGTCCACAGAAATGGATAAACCACAAAAGGGTCAATAGTACACAGTTTTATCTTAAATTTGAAAAAAGCTGTTTCTACGCTTCGAATATATGACCGATAAATATAATAGTAGTGGAACTGAGAATTATAAACATAATAGATAAAAGAAAATATAAAAAAATAATATATACACGTAAGCATACCAGTACTGATAAATACATCAGTATTAAACTAAGAATTATAAGCAAAACTTATAGAACCAAACCGAAACGTGATTAGAAATTTCAAATATTCATAAGAATCCAATGATGGATGGATAATAATGTGCATCATATTCAAAAGTAGATAAAATTCTATAATAAGAGGGTGATATTCAGAACTTATCCCCAATAACTGATTTCATATTCAATTACCAAAATTAATCCATTTACAATTATGCTAGTCATTTGGATTACTAAAACTAAAACTTATTTGCAGGGAGTAAAAAAGAAATACTTTTTTTTTTTTGTTATAACGGGACATACTCTTTATCTCTCCCTCTACCAAACACGTGATCTGACAAATTTTATCATTGGAGGTGTATTAAAGTTTTCTCTTAAAAAAAAAAAAGAAGAAGAAGAAGAAAGAAATAAAGGTAGATTTCTTGAAATAA
Organism: Heliamphora exappendiculata; assembly: GCA_034768845.1. Classification (NCBI taxonomy): domain Eukaryota; kingdom Viridiplantae; phylum Streptophyta; class Magnoliopsida; order Ericales; family Sarraceniaceae; genus Heliamphora; species Heliamphora exappendiculata. Next base: position 94,650 of record JAOTRH010000013.1, on the reverse strand, counting down.
AAGAAAGCCATTTAAAAGCCACCTCAAGTGATTTTTTCTTGGTTTCATTTATAATGTTTTTTTATTCTGGCTTTTTTTGATTTCTTATACCGAGAAAGTTTTAAAATGTATGATCATTTAATGTAATGTTTAAAAGACTTACTAAAAACTAAAAAAAATATATAACAAGATATGTCGAAGGGAGGTTAAGTCATGTTTTCGCTACAATTGTTCCCCAAAAAATAAATGGTTCTAAATTCGGATCAAAATGCCGCGGCTCAAATATACTAGAAAATCGAGGCGATCGGAATACGCTAGCTCGAAATGAGTTATATGGTTCCAAATTCGGGACAAAATGCCGCAGCACAATTATATTATGAAATCGAGTCATGGGCAAAAACATGGCAAAGGAATGGGCTTCGTAGATAATTGTTAGGCCCAATATTAATAGTGAATCCTCCTCCCTTCTTTGAAGCCCATGAGGCTTGCAATGCATTTATTCGTTTGGTTGGTCACTTTAAAAGCCGAAGACTACCTCTCTTTCCATTTCTTTTTTTTTTTTTTTTAGCTTTTTAAAAAATGGATCCCAATACAAGTACGAAAATTCAAAAAAGAAACCCTGCTCATAATTTTCATGTTTTGGGCTAATTTTGATAATTTTTTCTTTTTTTAAATATATTTTCTGAATTTTTTTTATATTTTAATTAAAAAATCTTAATTTCCAAATCGTCTCGTCTCGTCACCATGGATCCTCCACACATTTGGTATGAGGAGGATTCACTTTTAGTAAGAGTGTATCAACTAAAATAAAATAGCAAGATTATTCGTAAAGTGATGCTGGAATTGTTATTATTTTATTTCACAAAAGATTGCATAGTTTTAGCCTAGCAACCAGAATTGTATTTAGGGTTATAATTTTGGCCTACTTCAACATTCTTCGGGTCCGATTCGGATTAGCCCAAGATTAATGGGCTATTGCTAAATATTGGGCCCTGCCTAACCAAAATCGACAGGTGGTGGACCAAGCCTTGCCCAAAACCCTAGGGGGCTTATGCATGGGTCTAAGTGAGATTAAGAGAGTTTTGCACTTGTAACTCCACTTGAGAGAGACTAATTGCGTTTTAAAAGAGATTTAGAGAGCTTTTATAGATTTTGAAAGACTTTGAGAGTGATAATAATTAGTAGGAAAAAATAAGAAGTTGAAAATATTTATAGGATTTTGAATACATAACAAAAGCAAAAGAGCCATTCTGGCAATTTGGCAATTGCAAAACGGTCCCCAGTAGTGAGTTAATACTGAAATTGTGAAATATGTCTTTATTTGTCCAATAAAAGTTGCATTCTTATATATCATAAATAATTATTTGTGAAGAAAAATGATGTACAAGTCGACAGTCGGCTTAAAATTGACTAACATATCGAACACTAGAGAGTTGATTTAAAGGTGATTGTCGGTTCGAATGGGTAACATAAAATTAAAACAAAAAACAAAAAAATGCTACTCCAAATTAGTAGTGTTCTCCCAAGGTTCCATCAGATGGTCTAGAATCTTGGATGAAATGGCTGCAGCTAGAGCCATGGTGAAACCGGTGTTTGCCGCTAAGGAATTTGCCATTTTTTCAGCCAGGAGCTGTTGGGAAGCCGGCATATCAATTCCCGGGATGGAGTTTGAGGTGGCAGAGTTCAAGGCGGAGATCAAACTGGGAACCACACCTTGGTGATGGTGGTGGTGGTGGTGGTGGTTGTTTAAGCCTAGAGGCACCTCAGCTTGACAAGGGGGTTGGTGGTTGTGCTCTCCTTCATAAATAGCCACCAACAGAGAAGGATCTTGAACACTTCTTTGCACCTACATATGAGATGTAAAAGCAACCAAAACAAATCAGTATTTGGTTATGCTACAGACACATTTTGGTCTAATTTGGAATAAAAGTGTCATTTAGCTTTTTTTGATCTTTTTTTATTTAGATTTTCATCAATTACACATTTTTTTATTTTTAAAATTGTCTCGGTCATAGAAGTCAAAAAGTATTTTTTTGTTAAAAGATAAAAAAAAAGTTCATTAAAAACGAAATAAGCTAAGAAAAAACCCTAGTTTATTCATTAATTTTGTTTTTATTTGAATTCTTTTTTATTTTTTTATTTTCTTGATGCGATGAATGGAAAGAATAAAAAATTGTGACTAGTTTTTTCCCAAAATTTATTTAAAACAAAATTAAACAGTATAAAATAAGTGAATAATTCATTATCTTATAAGAGCACAAGGATACAATAAAGCAAATAATTCAACCTTCTTTTTAACTGGGCAGTTGGGTGAAAAAGAGCACTTGTAGTAAGCTCTAGGAGATGGGTTATCCCTAGTGACCTTTTGCCCATATTTTCTCCATTGATATCCATCTTTTACTGCCTGGAACACAAACCAAAGGAGAAACAATTAGGGTTCTTTTTACTTAGAGAAGGCGTGTTAGTAGAGCAGGAGTTTCGATATCTTTGCTTCAGCTTTCTTTGGATGAGTTGAAGATTTATGATTCGTAATTGTTTTTTCGGATTTTTGGAGATTAGGGTAGATAAATTAAAATATGTGGATTTACTAGCAACAAAATTTATCTCCTCAAGCAATCAATTCTGCGATCGCTTCGCAATATTAGATTGGACAATAATTGGGTGAATTTTGTATTGCTAGTAGCAAATTTAGAAATTTTATGTCACGTGCATTTTGAAGTTTTTAATCATTTTTTCCTTTTTGAAATTCGCATCATCTTGTTTCTCACAACCCCTTTTGGGCTAAATTTTAGAAATTTGGCTTATTCCTGTGTTTTCTAATTATAACATTCTTAACCTTTTGATTAAATTTTTTTATTTCTCTAAATCGGTTGATGAAATGAATTGAAAAAATAAAAAATTTAATCAAAAGATGAAAAAATCTTACTAAAGACAAAAATAAGCAATATAAAATTTAGCTTATTTGCTTATTCAGTTTATTTTTGTCTTTTCTGAACTTTTTTTATATATTTTTTGATAAAATAATTTATTTTTTTCAATCGTCTCAATGAGAGAAATTAAAAGGTATAATAGATTGACCAAATATCGCAAACAGGGAACATCAATTGTTTAATAACTTATGAGTAAAAAACAAGTGTTATATATATATGAAAAACTCTGTTTTAGTGCTTTTAATTTCCATTTTTCAATAATTAAATTTTACTTTAAATTTGTAGATGGCTCACAGTAAATGAGTGAATTGTCCATATAAATGGCAAGACTCGAGTGAATGACATACAAATGGGTCAGGTGGCACGACTGGAATAAACGGACTAATCAATTGGCATTTTACCGGATGACACGAGAAAGCCAATCGCTCAAATGACTATTTTGAATAACTAAGTAAGTAGAAGGCTCGATGATCGAGTGAGCTGGCGGCCGAGTCACTTGAATAATCTAGTAGCTCAGTTAGGCCGAATGGAGCAAGGGTCATGTGGCTCGATGAGGACTAAGGGGGGCTCATGGGTCGAATGATTAGGTGGGCGATTGAGAACATCTCAAATAAAGAAAATCGAGTAACTTGGAATAGAGTCACTTGACTCAAAGTTACTCGAGTAAGTTAGTCTGTCTATGAATAAAAGACGCTTGTATTAGCAGCATTCAGAGTACTCGAGCAAAGGTAGTAACTTGCTCGAGCCATACTGAGTCAAATCACTGAGGTCGCTGCCTAGTATAACCATGTACTGTGTTAAGATATACGAAATTTCATAACACAGACTATAAAGCGTAGCCCTGGTTACGAATGCAGACATTCCACAGCACAGACTATGAAGCATAGCACAGACTATGACAGTAGCCTGACTACTTAACTATATTGTCATGGCACAGGTCATGAAGATATCACATACTGTATTATTGCCACGACGCGGGTCGTGAAGACAGTACAGACTGTAATATAGCTCTGGCTACTTATTCATGATGACATATCACTAACTATGTGGTTCAACACAGACTGAACGAGGTCAGGACATATGTAGCGCAGACTATATCAATGTAGATTCTTCTGAGAATCAAAACTGTCCCAGAGACAATGAAGACAGTGGTAGTATAATCCTACACGGGACGTTGGGAGACATGCGGTTTGGTAGCTAAGGAAAATGGCCTGTCGAGCTACGGGACCCTCCCACTCAAGTCATTCGGGTGACCCTGAGTGACTCGACCCAAGTGGATCGGGTCGTTGAACCCGAGTGGGTCGGGTGACTCACGGGGCGTCTGGTGGCCAACCTAATTGAGTTAGAATAGAACAGTACTTGGTCGATTATCGGGATAGAATCTCTTGATTATCCGAAGATCACCTTTTATGATCTGATTACATCTCTTGAAAAGTCCTATTCAAATAACAACATAGCTTATCTGAGTACTATAAATATTAGGGATAGTTAGATTTTCGGATCAATCAGATTTTGATAGATGAATACGTTCATACTCCCGGTATTCCAAACTCAGCTAGCCTTCTCAATCACCAAATCTCGTATCTCTTCGTTCTATGTTTTCTAATCACGTTTGCATATTTTACCTCTCTACATTTGTTTTTGTTTGATCTAAAGGACCCTACAAAGTTCAACAACATCAGCTGCAACAATACTCCAAAGTAAAAAAAAAAGCCAATTAACATGGTTTAATTCACAAAAATACCATTGTAAGGTCTATAAATTATGTAAAAACACTTTCAAAATTCAAATAATGGTTCTCCTTTCTTTATATTATCAACAATACTATAAAATTAGAAAATATTTTCAAAAATTTATTCAGAATTCAAAATTTGTGGATTAAATTTGTTTATAGTATGGCCACACAACACACAATTAAATTTGAACAATTTATTTTAAATTTGGGATTATTTTTTTTATTTTTTTTCAGGAACCTTAGAATTACCATTATATTATTGTGGAGTTAAAAAAATTTACACTCCAAAATCACAATCTTTTATGTGGATTAACTTACTAAGCTTGTTTCAAATGGATCAATCTTGGCATGAACCCTTGAAACACTAGTGATCTTTATATCTTTTGGCCTCTTCCACCACCCTCCTCCTCCATTAGCACCACCATTGCCGCCACCACCATATAAGTTGCTCTCAGAGTCTCCATTAGTTTCGGTGGCGCCGCCGAAGCTCTCATATTCGGCGTTTCTCTTCTTTGATTTGGAGTAGTGAACATTTTCGGAATTCTTGTGCATGAAATCCATTAACTTTCCCTGCAAGGAATTGTAATTCTCGCACTGGAAAAATAGCGTTTCTGTTAGCTTTTTGTTCTCAGTACTCATCTGGTTTAGCTCTTCCATCAAACCAGACGCCTGCAAACAAGAAGACGAATTTGATTTTAGGCTAAGGTGTTGTTTGGTATTACTGAAACTAGTAACTTATAAATTGTAACTTATAGTAGAAATTATTAGTATTTAATAAAAATTATAATATGTATCTAAATTAGAGAAAAAGTAATTATAATTAATTGTAGTAAAAGTTATGAATATTTGAAAAACTTGTAACTTATAACTAAATTACTAGTACGAAGTTAAAAATTACTAACAGTAGTTTTACCAAACACCCCTAAGTTGTTTGGAATATGTTTTTGGAGTAATTTTTTTTGGTTAAAATATTTAATATATTTGAAATAGCATCACGGCCCTTTTTTTAAATGGAGTTGACTTTTATTAAATTTTTAAGAAAAATTAGATTGACCAGGATGTGAATACGATAAAAAAATAAAAAAATAGAAAACTAAAAATTAGTTGAGATTTTTTAGATAAGAAACAATTTTAGTTTCTTTCTTTTTTCTTGCAAAACCGTGTTATAAGATCAGGGCTTGGTGTTAATCATGATCAAGGTCGTCTCTGGATCATAGTTTAATAGTTTATTTTAATTAATTTTGTGTATATTTATTTTTCAATTATTTTTCTTTCATGTTTTTCATCAGTTTTATTTACTTTTTCAAGAAAAATATAAAAAATATAAAATAAAAATAAAAATGAGCCAACAGGTTATACATGTTTATTGTTTTTACTTATTTTTGTTGCGATTTTTTCAAATGAAAATACAAATAAGTCAAAATAGATAAAATTATCCCAATAAGGGCCTTAAATGGTGAAGGATTTGTAAAAAGATTCCACTTTGGCCCTGCTGTTTGGGCAAACTTGTTTATTGGCTTATTGACTTATTTTAGCTTAAATACTATAAAATTTGATTTATTAGCTTATTTTTATTTTTTCTAATTTTTTTTATATTTTGATTTAAATTTTTTTATTTTTCCTGCTCATCTCAACGAAAGGGATTTAAAAAGTATAATAATTTTACAAAATGATAAAAAAAATTCATTAAAAATAAAAAATTTACAAAATTAAATAAGTCAAATAAGCCCATTCAGGGCCTTTGAAAAGAAAAGAAGCTGCTCTATTCCTGTATTTGATGTCAGCATATTAATTATGCGTGGTGTTTAATTAATAAATGCAGATCATGTATTTTTTTATTATAGTATTAAAATTTTCTCTATTTTCTAAAAAAATAAAAACCTCTCAATTTTTAATTATAGTTTCTAAGGTGAGCATATATTGATGATTTAAATAGTTTATATTGTTAAATTTACTATTTAACAATAGTAAATTTAAGTCTAAATAAATGATCATATGGATAAATAAATGATTGGATAATAACATGATCATAAATGATCATAAATAAATGATTGGATAAATAACATGATCATAAATGATTGGATCACATAAATTCTAAAAAAAAAACTGTTTAAGTCTATTTTTAAAATTATATCTGTTAACCATTTTTAAAAGATAAATATCTTTTAATCACGTAATTATCGATGCCTGATTATTTTATTTTTTATATGTATAATATTTTTGGTATATGACTGATTTATTTCACTAAAATAATTTATATTAAAACATTATAAAACAGAAATGAAAAAAAATGTTCATTTACTTAGAAAATGGAGAAGACCTGAATTCTCATGTTAGTCCAGACAAACATATATAAATTTCTCTCCGCAAAAATAAAAAATATTTTAAAAAATTAATCGAAAAAATATATTTTTTGTGACTTTTTTTTAATAAATTTAGCCGAACATGCAAGTAAATAATTCTTCTCATCACTGAACATTGAAAGAGTAAATTATTTTTTAACAAAAATACAAAAAACCATTAAAAAAAAGAGGCGTTAACAGAAAAAATAAAAAAATTAAACCAAACGCAACATGAAATAAAATTGAACTCACGGAAGTCTGAGTGTCGTCTTGGGGATTAATGTTGAGGTCGATGGCTGTATTAGCCATTGCACTAAAAATGCTCCAAAATACTTTCTCTGCACAAAATACTGAGTTTGGGTCTTTGGAAAAATTAATACTTATAGGAGAAAGGAGAAAGGAGAAGGAGAAGGAGAAAGAGAAGGAGAAAGTCTTTGATTTAGGTCTATGCGGAAAGTGGCACGAAATTGAGGTCAGTTCGTTTGGATAATTTGTTTATTTATTTATTAGCAATTAAGTAAAAATATAAATAAATAATTTTGTTTGGCTCAATTGGTTTTTCAGTGACTTAAAAGTCATATGCATTTGTTTGGCAAGACACTTGCTTATTTGTTTATTTTGACTTATTTGGTTTATTTTTAGCTTATTTTAGCTTATTTGTTTATTGGTTTAAATCTTACTTATTTTGCAAATCAAACGAAATTGCTCATTTGGTTGCTTATAAGCCAAATAAATCAATAAACAAGTTATCCAAATAGAGCCAAATATTAAAAAAATATTAAAATTCATGTCAGTGTCCCAAACATTACAATTTAAAGAAAAAAGTGTGTACATATTAGATATTCTAATAAAAAGCAAAAAAAATTAGCGTAAACATTAAGTTATCCCAGACAATTTAATTTTTGTTTTAAAAAAAAAACTAAATATCTTAAAACTAAAACTTTTTAAACATTCTAAATGTGGGCTTAACTTTATTTATTTTTATTATTTTAGTTCTTATTTTTCATCCACCATTGTTTCTCATTTGCCATATTATCTTTTAACTTCCTAACATGTTTTCGTCTCGATGCTTTCGTTAAACAAAAACTTGGATAATCTTATTTTTAGAGTACAAAGAAGAAAGAATATGTGAATAAGTCACCACCTGAATTGTTCATAAATATGATAAAATAATAGAAAACAAGATAATAGTAAAAAATCTAGGTCTAGAACTCCATATCACTTTTTTCTCTTCACGTAAAACATTTCTAAACTTTTTTTTCCAATACCAAGCAATAAGCCTCCAAATTACCAAATCAAAACACTAATTCTTGTAATATATCATTTAAACTCTTACCCATTATAAAAGACAATAATACATCTGTTTGATAATATATTTATTACCAATACTAATTATATTTAATTATAATATGATCAATTTGAACAAAAAATAAAAATTCAAACTTTTTATTCAATAAATCAGTTTTTTTTAATAGCTTAAAAGCTAATTTACCAAATAAAATACGTTTAATTTTAATATTTTTTTTGACTAAAAATTTTAAAAAAAAAAAATTACTTTTAAGCTCAACCCCTATTTCGATAAAATAGGAGATGGAAATGAAGAAACACAAACTCATCCCAACTAAGGTCTGAGCTATCTAAAATGCTGACCTTTTTCTTTTTTTTTTTTTCCTTAACGACAAAGAGGCAGTTTTTAAGTTATACAATTTGATTTCTCTAAAAATTTAATTAACATTTTTTATTTTTTTTTTCAAGAAAAAAATTATATATATTCCTGACACGCTAACCTTTTTTTGAGTAAAATAACTATAATACCCTCAATTTAAAAAAATCAACTATACTCTCAATAATAAAAAACTCTGTTTATATCCCAAACACTACAATTTAAAAAAAATAATAACATATTAGATATTTTAATAAAAAGCAAAAAGAAATTTATCCTAAACAACTTAACATTTTTTATTTTTAAAAATTAAATATTTTTAAAATCAAACTTCTTATACATCGATCTCTGAAGATCAGAATAGTCATTTTGAGATGTGAAATGGATTTGAATACAAATGCCCTTTCATTTTGTATAGGAATATTCACTTTTTCACATTATGTTGAATGCAACTGCCCTTTCATTTTGTTATTCATAAACCTTCTATTATAAGGAAGGCAACAGAAAAGAGAAAAGTTGGCTGGCTAGGGTTTGCTTTTTAATAATTACTCTTTGCTTTATGTACTTGGCCGTTAATGTTGAAATATCAAAATGAGTCGAGATGTGCGTAATTTAATCCGAACTCAATTATAAAAAAAGGCCACCGAGCATAAATTTTGGGTCGAAAAATGAATCGCGACCTTAATTATGTTTGTTTAGGGAGATTAATAAAAAAAAATTAGGGTAAGAAATATATGTGGAGCACTTATTGGATTTTTTCTTCCCAAAATTATTAATTCTATATTTTTGTGTGTTAGATTTGACTATTAGTTGTGCCCTATTTGTAGTAGAAGTAATGCATCGATCCCTGTAATTTCTAATAACACCATTTAAATTATTATTATTTATTTAATGATTAAAAATAATTTTACAATTTTTTTTTACTAATTTTGATAATTTAAATTATGTTATTAATAATAAAAGCATTAAAAATATTCTTCTGGAGCCCCTCTTTTTTTGTCGCTTTGAATTTTCTCAAAGGGAGAAAGGCCATGCTCACACGCTTTTGAAATTTGCGCAGCAAACTATTCAGATAGCCAACACAAGACTTCCATTCCATGATTGTTCCTCATCTTTTCTTTTCTTTATCTACTATTCTACTCATTTTTTTGGATTGGTATCTACAATTCCAATTCCACTTTGGCTTTATAAGGCAATGATTTGGACATTATTCTCCATATTTGAAGTGTTCTTGCATTTTTGTGTCTACTTTAGGGATGTCCAAAATCCAAATCAAACAAAATGGGTAGGTGTGTGAAGCCTCTAAATTATGGATCTTTTAGGGTTTTTGATGTGCCTTTTCTTTTCTTTATGCTTAGTTCATTTCAAATCCACCTTTATAATTTTGAGAATTTAAAATATCAGTTCATATTTAAACGCGAGAGTGGTTTCTCTCCAATTTAATGATGGACTTAAGAGGTCCAATTCTATTTATTATGGGTTCAAAATGAATCAAATTTGATGATCTGAACCGTGTATTTTACTGTTCTAAGTATGTGTGTATATATATATATATATATATTATTACTGTAAAAAAATCAAGTTAATCAGATATAAGTAACTGCATTGATAAATTATATATGTGTTGATAAAATAAATAATAAAATAAAAATCACAATTTATTTTTTATTAACACAAACGTGATTTCTTAAGACAGTTATCGATATCTAATTAACTTGATTTTTTATAGTAATAATATATACGCTGAGAGCACTAAAATAAATTACTCAGATAATCAAAGTAAATCCATTTTGAACCCATAAAATAACTAGACCGGAGATAAGCTGCCCCTTTAAATATTAATCTCTTCCTCGTGTTAAAATTTTTATTGATTATAGTTCCATACAAATGATATCTTATTAAAATACTTTTATTAGATAATAGAGCTAACTTAAAATATAACAAGTGGATAAGGATCTCATAATAATTGAATAACATTTGAAAGTTATTGTAAATTACATTTGTTAGAATCTGTGAATTTCATTGGTCATAGAAATTCAGATTTCAATAGCTGGGGAAATTACAATTGAATTGGCCATTCAATTGCAATTGAAGCCTAGAAACCAACAGCCATGAGTGGCTATTGATTTTCAGG